>JAIPRK010000461.1:3716-200350 GCA_025469195.1 Chaitophorus viminalis
ATTGCTGCTTATGGCTTATAAAACAAATTCAATGTATCTGAAATTTGAAATATATTCAATACTTAATTTTCTAAAAATTATTTTTTAAGTATTTTCTGATCAGTGATAAGTTATTAACCGACTGACCAATAAACACTGTTATTTGTATTTTATTCATTCAAAAATAAATATAAAATAAAAATAATATACTATTATTTATTAGCATACTATTATCTAATCATATAAAGAATCTGTACTAAGTGTATAAGACAAGGAACAACAAATTTGAGTGTATAAATGTTACAGTGAATTTTAATTGTTAAATGTTTTAAGTGTTTGCAGATCAATTATTGATCGAATTTTCAAATTTTGGTTATGGAATGAAGTCATATTCAGAATAAGTGGAAGTGGTCGAAATTTTTACAAATCACTCAAAGTGCTACATGAATTCACTGACAATGTTAGTATACTTAATTATTTATTTACAATTTACATTATACCTTCGAACATAACAAATAATATCAACAACATCAGTAGTATAATCATGTTGGAAATAGTATTGTTTCTTTTTATTCCTCTCAAATCTTCTTTATCAAATTTCATACCATTCAATACAGTTTTTTACAAAATTACTCTTTGTAAAACCAATAAATTGCTTGTATTTTATTAGGTAATAAATGTTAAAAAAGTGTCATTAGTTAATACAAAAAATCAAAACGAACAAACAGAAACAAATTCTAGTGAGTAAAAATATATTCCTAACTCTCGTTTCGATGAAACAATACAAATTTTATTTTTAATCTTTTAGAAAAAATGCAAAAGAAATCGTTTTTGGATATACTTCTTAACATTTTGGAAGAAAATCCTGATCAAATGACTGAAACGGACATTCGAGAGGAAGTTGATACTTTTCTTTTCGAAGGTCACGACACATCTTCCATAGCAATAGGACTAACTTTAATATTTCTAGGAATTTATCGGGACATACAAGTAAGAATATATATTATACACGTGCGTTACAACCCTGAAATGAAATCTATCAAAGAATAGAGCCAGAGAAGAAGTACTGGAAATATTTGGTGACTCGGACAGAGATGTGACGATGGAAGACCTGAGTTCCATGAAGTACTTGGAAGCAATAATAAAAGAAATACTCCGACTCTATCCAAGTGTACCCGCCATTACAAGAGAGCTACAAACCACATTAAATATCAGTAAGTTATTTTATTTACACATAGTTTGCATGATTTGATAGTTGATACTAAATATACGCATGTTGAAACTGAAGATAAGATTGTGGTAATTATAACGCGTTATATTTAAGTCATGCAAATATTTATACGTTTGCAAATTTTTAAAGTGATAATTTCACCATATATTGTATCGCATTATTTTCTCCTTAAAATAGTCATATTATTATAACTAAATATTATGAATAGTAAATAATATTATATGTTATATCAGAGAAAATACTACTAATTAATTCCAATACCCACACTAATTGTATCTTATTTCTTAAAGTCGTAAAACTAAGTACGTTATAATTAAGGGAATGTCAAAAAATAAATATGGGATTATAAAAATAATAATATATTATATTAATTTCTGTCTTGCGATGCTCATTCGGTGAACTTAGTCATACAAGAATATAAAATATATATAATATGAAACGTATGATTAAAACTATTTATGCGGCTGTCAAATAAAAACATAAATAATGGTTAACTCTAGATTATGGAGCTTATAACTTTTAAATTAGCATTTTAGTACCCAAGCAAATACCAAAGTCTTCTTAATTCAAACTCCATCATCTGACCCACGTGTGTTTTGAATATCGTATATTATTATGATTTAGTATTATAGGTATTACAATATAATTGCCAAATCGCAAATATTTTTTTAAAACCAAGATAGGAAAATCATTGTACACAAGAAAAACTAATTTATTTCTTCTCTGAAAATAAATAACATTAGTAAAAATAATATACGATTAAATATTTATTTCTAGTGGTCATCAGTTCAGGATAATCATTAATCATTTCATTTAATAAATACTTCAACAAAATTGCTTTAGGTCCATAATACATGTTACATAATATTATGAAACAGTATTTATTTTGTTACAAAATATAATAAATAAATCGTCATGAATTTATTATGTATTTTAATTATATTTATGTGTAAAGGTTACTTTTATTTTAGCAAAATGTATAACTATATTTTTAAGTAACAGTGTGTAATGCAATTTAAATACGGTATTTTTTTGTTTTTTTTAGAGAACTGTAGTATTCCTCCGTCGACAACAATATTTATAATACCTTATATTCTTCATCGAAGTGAAGATTTGTATCCGAATCCTGAAGAATTCATTCCAGAACGGTTTTTGGACGAAGACAGTAAATCAAGACATATATTTGGGTACTTGCCATTTAGCGCTGGCCCGAGAAATTGCATAGGTAGTATTTATAATGAAATTTGTTAACCGTAACATTTTTAATGCCCAGTTACTAATTATTCAATTGGTGAACATTGTTTTAGGGCAAAAGTATGCTATGAATCAAATTAAAACTGTTCTGTCGACTATTCTAAGAAAGTCAAGATTCGAAACAATGGGAAAAAAAGAAGACATTAAAATCAGTTCGCAAATAGTGATCAGATTAGATTCAGCTCCGAAAATGAAATTTCACAAATTTTAAACATTTTTATACGTCTACCTTTTTTGTGCTAAGTAGGTTAGATTATTATTATTATTATTATTATTATTGTTGTTGTTATTAAACACATCATAATATCAGTCGTAAAATGTGATAACAAATGTTTAAATATATGTATAATATATCTGTTTGTGTACTTTCGTAAATAACTTTTAAAAATGTTATAACCACTTACGGATTTTAACAACATGATTGTGAAATTGTGTGTATCGTTATTACGACGTTTATAGGACGTGTGAAATGTTACCCTCTATAACAAACGCGTTACGACTAAAACCGCAACACGCCTGGGTCACAACAAGGGCGTATACCAAAACGAATCAAATATGAACAATATATAATGCATATTATTGTGTTTATTATAACATAATAGTATGTTAAACGGCGGATCTGCTGTTCGGTGTTATCGATGATAATGCGTTATTCAAAACCGTTACGTAACGATCGAGCATTTATTAATGTGACAATTAATGTGCATGTATGACTCACACAATTACTGTCATCGACTGATCACATAATAATAATGTACCTAATTGTTAATTGTCAACATTATAATTCTCGACTCGATCCACGACACGACGGTTGGTTTTTATTTTCTCGAGGCGTCCGAATCACAATAAGGCATCCAAGGCGCCTGCAGCGGACTGCACGAGTGTACCGCGCGATTGTACACCGCTCGCCGGACTTCTTGCACGATTACATTACAATTGATGAGAAAAAAGTAAAATGATCTATCAATTTTCATGCGCGATGTACGGATTGAACGTTTACAGTATCGCGTTGGCTTCGCTTTTGCTTTTGATTCTGTGCGCGGTGTATTCAAGACTCCGGAAACCGCTGGCGTACCGGCATCTCTCGTCGCACGTCCCGTCGCTCACGAAATCCTTTTGGAACGAGGTAAAACTATCGCTGACAGTGGCGACGAAACATCCAAAAGGTATGCGCATTATTTGTTTCGCGCGCGCGCCCGCGCCTGCCCGTAGTCCGACACGATTGCTGCTGTCCAACCCTTGTTTGACACAATATTATACGTATTATTGATAATGAACTGCAGGGTTTTTCACAAAAATAGGAAGATTTGTACAAATAACATGCAATGATTTATCATACTATAATTTATAATACGCAATACATGTACATATAGATAAATTATTAGTAGTTATTTAGAATTTTTAAAGCATGTATTATACTTTTTAGTCGGATCAACTCGATTGCGAACAAAAACTGTAACTCAAACCAGTCCGCTGCGAAAAGGTTTTCTAAAAATAACGTATAAGTATATTCAATGGCGGACTTAACCGGTAGGATACCACGAGAGATTACCCAGTGGGCCTTAAGTCGTACAAATATAAAATAATTGTAAGAAGGTATCGGTGACGTGTAATAGATAGTAATTTCGGGTATGGGTCAGTAAAAAAAAAAAAATCAAGTGCGGTACCTATTGTGGTATATTTTATATTGTAGAAAAAAGTAATTTTAATACTTACTTCTTGGTTAGTGTTATCTTGTACGTGTTTTAACTGTTTAAATACTTAATTTAAAAATGATAAAATAAAATGATTTTGTGTACTCACTTGTTTTAGTATACTTGTAGAATAGGTAAGCTTAATAGTATAGTAATTACATTATAAAGAATCAATGAAAATAATGCTTAACTTACATAATTTTTAGTTGTATTAACTGTTTAATAGAAACATAATCAATTAACATATAATATTGAAAACCACTTGAAATTCGTTTTTCTATTACGTTGAATAAAACCATCAACAATATTATCAAAATGTAAGTTAATTATAAATATAAACAATAAACCTTTGTCCTATAAACATAAATACATAGTGAAATACATAATTTAAAATTCGAGAACGACATTTCCAAGTTCCTCTACTTATTATATAAATAAGCCATAGCAGGTAAGTAAGATAAATGTATACTTATTCATCACCCAAATTAATAATACAATTTACTTAGTTAGCTTCTTCAAATCTAACATATTTTTAGTATTAATTCGCTCTAGATATTATACATGTTTTTAAATACTCTACACGTGATCATTTTACTCAAGGAAAAGTTACCTTTACTTCACCTATACTAGATAATAATAGATCTTAATGTAGTACCAACCTTTAAATTTTATTTTGTTTATTACAGATGGAAAATAGCAGTAGATACCTATATATTTTAAACTTGAACTTATACAGTAATACTTTTACATTTTAGAACATTGATGAATATTGTATATACTCAGAAGTTGGACATAAAAATTACCTGTTTTAATTCAATTTCATTATATTTTATAAAAATAAAATTGAATATTGAAAATTGTATGGGGTCTAACCACGATGAAAGCCCCTTTAAGGAGATTTTAAGCCATCTGTCTCTGTTTATCATTCGTGCAACATAGGAATTTAGAGGTTTTCTATTTCCAATATACTCAATTAATATGATAAGAATTTTGAAAACTGATTTAAAGTCATTGTTAAGCCCACTTTAGATCAACTTTCCCACATTTTTGATTTTGTCCCACAAAATTTCACTAAATAGAATTAAACATATTCGAAACATAACAATCAAAATTTAATATTTGGGTGTGTTGATTAACATTAACCTAAGTATAACATTTAAAAATATAAAAAAACTGATCTAAAAAAGACTTCCCAACGATTTCAAATCAGTTTTCAAAATTCTTATCGCATTAATTGATCGATCAGTACATTGGAAATATACGTCTAAATTTATATGTTGCGCGTGTGATAGATAGAGAGATAGAAGATCATGGCTTACAATCTCTTTAATTATGTTTTTCCCAAACCGATTATTCCCCCAGGCCACAACTACGTATATTATAAATTATAATAATCTTACCAAATTCAACTGAAATCAAAAAATCAAACGACAATAGGTTTGTTGATCCATTGATTACTCTATTTCACTATAGACGGATTTTTATCTTGCTGCATGTTTCATAAATATTATCGACTAAACAATATAGTTTATGTGATATATAACATATATATAACATAGGTAAACATTGATCATAAATAAGTATATATTAATAATAATATATAAAATAAATATATAGTAATAGGTATTATTTTATTTATTTATATATAAAGATTTATAATCAATAGTATAAGCTAATTCGTCAACTTATAAAAGTTTCTTATGTATTATATTGTTATAACAAAAAAATTATTTTATTTTATTTTTTAACTTTTTTTTTGTTTATATAACTCTTAGAAATGTTACCATTATACATGGACTTGGTGCATAACAAAGGCCCGATAGTTCATTTTAGTATTGCAGGACGGTCATATATTCTGCTAAAAGATCCAGACGATATAAAAGTGAGTGTACATAATTAATCAAATGCAGGAATTCACAATAAATCGACAAATACATTTGTAAATATTTTTTAAACCTAACTCGATTTAATAAGTATTCAGGTATTCTGGTCAGTAATACTTGCTCTTGGTTGTTGTTGTTATACACGAGTTACGGTTACCTTGTTTTTGCTTATCGATTCAAAAACAAGATTTAGCTGCAGCAATCATACCATACCAGTGTTCAGTATTTCTTAAACTATGGGCCACTGAAATATTTGTGTACAACAATTTAATTTTTTGTATATATATATATATATATAGCTAAGAAAAAATTCTATATTTTAAACCTTAGGAGGTCATAACAATTTCATCTTAAATTAAGAATCCCACATCACAAACAATTTTAAGAAGCATTAGCCGGTACATAAGTCACCGTCAGTGGCGTACACTCCTTGTATCATGGTGTCACAGTCGCGACCCCTTTTGATTGAAATGGGTGGTTATTGTCCACAAAAATTGTTTTATACAGTTTTAAGTTAAAAAGACAGAACTAAGAATAACGAAACAGTTCAATTTCCATGACTTATACTAGTTAGTATGTATAATATCATGAATCAATGTTTTAACAAAAGTATGATACATTTTGAGGTGGATGGGTAGGTGGAATCGAATTCGCGACACGTTTTAAAAATACTCTGTGCACCACTGGTCACCGTAGGTACAAGTTAGTAATTGCATTATATTTCAATCTAATCACATTGTCAATTTATTATACATGAATATTATTTTCACGATGTCTCAGGTCTATGACTTAATTACATAATGAATCTCAATTGCATAGCATGTATATTGTCTATACAAACAATTTTTTTTTAACATTTAGAAAAAACTAATAATTGAAAATATCAATACCTATACCTATATAATCATATGACCGATGAGAGTTTCAATCGACTTTTCGATAAAACTGACAATGAATTACTACATCCATCGGTAAAATGATTCCAAGCAATAAAGCTGGTAACGGAAAATATAGATAAAAAGTATTGACCTATATTCCAAATGATTAATTACTATCATTTATCAAATTATGTTTCAAAAGAATATGATAAATAAATCGATTAAATTCGTAATTTGGTTTAAATCTGTTAACAATTAGTATTTAACAAAATATGTTTTATTCGATAAAAGAGAAAATAGGATAATTAATAGGAACATGTGTATTTAACAAACACACAAGACTATGATTTTTTTAAGTAATTCTTTTAACGAGTTATAAACAATAACAGAACTAAAATTGAATTATTTATAATTATTATTATTATTATTATTATTTTTTATATATTTACATAATAGTCTATAGCTACTAGTATAACTATTTGATATTTAGGTATTATAATATTACTATTAAATAAATATTTCATAAGAACAATGCCAATCAAATTATACGCAACTCAAGTACAATAAATAAATTTCTGTTGTTGTCAATATTAAATATCATGAGTTACAATTAGTTATGCGTGAGCAAACTAAAAAAAAAAAAAAAAAAACAAATAGTATTATGATTGCACTACTGTATGAATAGCTACCCAAATATGAAATATTTATATGATGTTTACTGTATTATTGTAGATTCTTTTGTCGAACACACAAAACATAAACAAAGGTCCGGAGTATAAAATGTTGAGACCTTGGTTAAACGATGGCCTTTTGATAAGCTCAGGTAAAACATATGTGAAATAATTAAAATTAAAAAGAAACAACGCACATGCATTGAATATAGGCAAAATTTTTTACTTGTGGACTTGACATTTGACAAATGTATAATGTATACCAAACAGACATGATGAGGCTCTACTCCCATCCTACCCACCCTTCAATTATACCTTGAATATTTTTTTTCACATATTATATGACTTTAATGTAACAAAATAAATATAATAACTCTGTTATTATTTCTCAGATGTCAGGCCTATATCTCAACTCCCAAGAGAGGATACATCAATAATTGCATCAATACATTTTTATAAATTAATAAATAATAGCAATTACCACAGATTAGGTTTTATATAATTTAATCTGTGCTTTTATACACTTCTCAGTAGTAGCAACTTGTATTTTATAAAATAGCAAATTGAACCCATTTACAAATTACAACAACAATTTGGAAATTTGATATCCTTGGTTTTTGGAGAGCTACTGTCTATGTGTGAGGGGACTAAACACCTTAGCCCACCAAATTTACATCTTTATGACGTCAAATATTTACTGCATAAGACACTATTTTATTGGTCATATTGGTCTACAGGTTCAAAATGGCAAAACAGAAGAAAGCTCCTCACTAACACGTTTCACTTTAAAACATTAGACATGTATAATCCTTCCATAAATAAACATTCACGGGTGTTGGCGAAAAAACTGTTGGAAGCATCATCAGCGAACAATAAGGAAATATCCATCGTGGAATACGTGACGTTGTGTTCTTTGGACATTATTTGTGGTGATTATAATTATTATTTTACTAAAAGCACACTACGATAACAACATAAAAATCACCCAGCATTTTATTGGCAGTTTTTCAACAACAGCCTTTGCTTATATTTCACTTGTTGTAAACATCTGTTTTGATTAAAATAGGTGTTTACCTAATTTAATAAAACATATTTTTTTTAAAGTTAACTTGTAAGAGATTATAAGTCAAGAAGGTATTTCAAATATTTTAAGCATATTTATCAAAGAATCTATATACTTCCCGGAATTCCCTGAATTTTAATAAAAACATATAGTTATTATTATAAATATATATATATATATATATATTATCATCATCATTGTTTTGTTTTTGCTTTAGAAACCATTATGGGCACTGAAATAAATGCACAAGAAGGTAAATCGGTTCAATATGTCCAATCTATTAAAAGGTGATTCAACCAGTATTTTAATTTTAATGAATTGTATTTCTTAGTTGAAAAATAATAAACACAAGTTGAAAAAGAACCGGATGGTCCTCGCTTTTTGGGTACTTTTTGAGATGATTTATATTGTAATTGGGTGACAATTAATATAAAATAAATTTATTAAAAACTAATTGGATCACTAATTTTAGGATTTTAGGAAATTAAACTGCAACACTGACACTTAATTTTGTCAGTGGTCGTGTTATTTTTTTCTGTAGCATTTTCACACTACCAAAAATCGAAGTATGTTTTATCTTTGCAATCGTCATGTCATTCGTCCTCACATGTTTCTTTGCTTACTTCATCATCATTGAAATCTTCAATCCATTACATGATATTTGAAATTCATCATAACTTTGATTAGTGTACATCATTTTGTCGCATAATATTATGATTTTCATCAGAAATGAAACACTAATAACAATTTTCACTTTAAATGGTGACATTTCACTTTATTTCAAAATGTTATGTTCGAAGTTTGCACTCGAAATACACGATAATGAGCGCTCAAATGATTGCAATAATATTACCATACAAAACAATGTGAATAAAATAATTAAATAATTTTCTAAATACTCACAGAAGTCATACTAGCAGTGTTGGATCATCAGTTATTGTATACAATTATACCACAATATTACCCTTTAAAAATTGTTTGGAAAAAAAAATTGATTTATTCGTGTTTGCACAACTGTTACAATTTCCAATTTTATTAATTTGAATTAGAAGTAAACATTAAAATGTACATTATATCAGTTATGTAAACACAATTTAACCATAATTTATTGTCTATAATAAATTATACTTAATATGTTAATGCATATATTTACTTTTATTATTATAATTTTATCATATATTCATGTTACACCAGAATATCATTTGAAATATGAACTTTATGGGCTTACAAATTTTTGAAGAGTAGCTTATGGATAACCTAGTGTTAAAATTTTGAACTTTAAGTATAAACAGAAAAAATTTATGAATTTTCAACTTTTTTTTTATTTTTATTTTTTTATTTTATTATTACAAGAAATATACAATCTATACAATTAGCATAATAAGTATATGTGAGAATGGAGTAACAAAACAGTAGGGGTTACGTGAGTAAGGAGCCACTCAGTAGTAGCACTTAGCTTGGATGATGCGTTTTTTTTTTTTTTTTTTAGAGTTAGATTAAAAGGTCTCTACACCGTTTTCTTTTAAGTCTTCGGCGGGGATTTCCGGGAAGTGATTGGATATGTAAACCTTTTATTAGAGGATTTTCGTGATTTGCTAATCTATTATAAAAACGTTTATAGAACACAGCAGCTTCTTCATCTACTGTTTTTATACCTAAGTCTTTATGGAGAGTCAGGTTAGAAACATAAAGAGGGGCATTGGTAATTTTTCGAAGTGTAATATTTTGAAATGCTTGTATTTTGTTCACATTTGATTTTTTAGCCGATCCCCATAGTTGAATTCCGTATGTCCATATGGGTTTCAGAAGAGATTTGTATACTTGTAATTTAATTTTTAATGATGAGAACTTATTATTAGCAAGTATTAAATTTAAGGATCGGGAGCGGGCATTTAGAATTAATCTAATTGTCAACTACAAAATAACTTGCAAATTATCGCGATTTTAACATATTTTATACAAATTTGAACTCTATGGGCTTATAAAAAAAATTTGAGTGAAACGATCTCCGATATTTTTTAGTTACGATAATTATCATAACTTATAATAAACCTTGTATTAAATTTTCAAGAGTTTTCGGACAGCCAAATAAATTTAATAGATATTTCAAAAAATAACTTACAAAAATCGAAAATTATTATTGTCTAAAATAAGTCAAAATACTTTGAAAACTTAACCATGTATAGAAAAAGCCAATATAAAGATTTGGTGAACATTTCAAGGGTTTGCGGTTTTTCGTTTTTGAGTTAGAGCATTTAAAAAAAAAATGTATTTTGTCAAAACGTGGTTTTGCGTAAAATTTCCCATTTTTTCGTAATTTTTTTATCGTTTTTTCGACGATTTTAAAAAGTATTGAAAAAGTTTGATTTTTGACTTGCCCAAATACCATCTATATTTACTTTCCTTTCAGAAGATTTGCTGTTTAAGAAAATCGAACACATCATTGTAAAACCAATAGATTCCATCAGTCCGTTCAGAATCTAAAATATAAAATACGAAGACAAAAAGTTACAAGTAGTACATATTTAAAAAAAAACATCAAACCAAATTAATATCAAATTACATATATTTAAAATGATTTACTCGATAAAACTGTATTTAAAACAATAATTTTTATCTCGATTAATTTCACTATCAGTGAAAGTAATTTAACGATATAATAGAAGTATTTGAAATTAAGTCTATTAATTATTGAATTTACGATAAATCAATATTTTTTTTTAGTGCTTGCAGATCAGTTACCGATCGAATTTTCAAATTTTGGCTATGGAATGATTTCATTTTCAGAATAAGTGGAAGCGGTCGAAAGTTTTACAAATCAATCAAAGTGCTGCATGACTTTACCGATAATGTATATTCTACTATTAACTTATATTACTTATTATTTTAAAGAATACAATTCATATGATAACACCATAGATTATATGAAAACAGCTACTGTATAACAGAGCAAATTTCCATCCGTTATTTTATATTCTGAACGGCGTGAAGAATGTATTGATTTTATAATAAAAAGTAGTAAAAATACTTCGATTTTTTTATATAGCAATATTTTCTGAAAGGAAAGTGAATCTAGTTGGTACTTAGGGTGATCAAAAATAAAATATTATTAATAATTTTCTAAAAATTCAGAAAAACATCAAAAAAGTAACGAAAAAAGTGAATTTTTATGCAAAACTAAATCGATTTTTTTATTTTTTTTTAAATATTATTTGGGGTATGTTCTTTGTGGACTACAATAAATTGAAAAAATGTTATTCATAATTTTATACAGGACAGGAAAAAATCCAGAGTATTCGTAACTTCAGACGGAAAAATCGGGTGTCAAAATTGATGTACCTGATACACTACCCCTTTGTTGGGAAGGAATGAGCTGTGCCCGTTTTCAAAATTGCTCATTTCTATTTTATTCATAAATACCTTATGAGATAGTAAACAAATATTTGAAAACAGCTTATGTACCATGGACTAAATAACACGCTTATATTGAATTGAGTCCGTGCTACTTTTATGTGTTTGAATTGAGTCCAGCTTATTATCTTAATATCTTTGAATTGAGTCCATAATAAAGAGGTTAGGTCTGTCTAAAGAATACAAGTCTGATTCGGAAAAAAGCAAATATCTAAAGTATTTTTTCGGATTACCATTTTTAAATGAAACTGACGTAATTGAATGTTTAACGGAAGATTTGATGGCAATAAAACTGTGTGATGACGAAAATATTGATAATTTTACTGATTACATTTTAAATAATTATATTGACAATGATGTTGCACAGTTTTCCCCCAATGTTTGGAGTGATTTTTCAGCGATAACAAATCGAACTACTAATAGTTATGAATGTTTTCACTCAAAATTAAATGCTTTTTTTCATTCGGGGCATCCAAATATTTTTATTCTTGTTGACACTCTTTTGGGAATACAGTCTGATACATATATTAAATTAAGAAGTAAAGCAAAAATACTATGCAAATCAACATTAGAAAAAGAACAATTTTTACGGGAGTAGATAAATAAATACATAAATAAACAAATTTGCAGATTTAATTTTTTTAAATCTGTATCATTTAAATTTTTACCAGCCAGTATATAATTATTAACATTATTTTATTATACATAACTATTATTATTTAAAAAAAAATTAGTTTAAACAAACATACATTTTTGGGAGACTATACAGCCAACCTCCACGTGGTGTCTCCTGGGTAATACTAATAGGCTAAAGGGACTCAACTCGAATAACCTAACAATATCGGTCGGACTCAACTCCGATAACCCAAAAATATTTATTAATATTATTATATTATTTATTTATTAATTTTTTTTTTTTTTATTATTTTTTTTTTATTAATTATTATAAGACTTTAACGTATTTTATATTATATTATATTATTATTTATTAATACGTTGAAATTAGTAAATTTGACAACGTTGCATACAATTTCATACGCAATCGTGTTTATTTTTTTTTTCTTTAACCCATTTATAAACATACGCAATCGTGTTGCCAAAAAGGACAAACGCACGCAATCGTTTTCTACCCACCCTAATAAAATACCTTATATGAATTTGATTTCAATATTTCCTAATAATAAAAAACTAATTAAGATTTTGAGCCTAAAAAGCTTTCAAGTACAATACCCTGTATATAATTCATATTTTATCGTTTAATTTCTTATTATAAAATATGGTTAGAATCTGAAGTTTTCAATATTCAATCTCAAAAACTTAAAATCGTACCGCATATTAAGCATTATTATAAAACTTCATTTCTACACTATCTTGAAACTCGATTACTACTAATATGAACTTCCTTTTTATTTTAGTTGCAATACCTTACTTTTTAATATTACGGTTTGTATTTAATTAGGTGATAAAAAATAAACGAACGTTGTTAAAGAACTCGATAAATCGAAACGAACAGCCTAAAAAAAAATACGGTACGTATAAAATAAAGACAAACTATATCTTTCTCGTTGTTGTGCGAGAATTAAGTGTACAACGTAGTGCGGTTCAATGTGACGAATATATCGATTGTGGTTTGTAGGAAAAATGCAAAATAAATCGTTCTTGGATATACTTCTGAACCTTTTGGAAGAAAACCCGGACCAGATGACCGACAAAGACATCCGAGAAGAAGTGGACACATTTCTATTCGAAGGTCACGACACGTCGTCCGTCTCGATGACGTTGACATTAATGCTGTTGGCCATGAACCAGGACATTCAAGTAAGAGTTTAAGAATTAATTATATTATAAAATATCATACGAACACATGATTTTTTCAAATCCGAACTGATATAACTGTTTCAAGGATAGAGCCCGAAACGAGCTGTTCGACATATTTGGTGACTCGGATAGAGACGCGACGATGGAAGATTTGAATTCGATGAGGTATATGGAAGCGGTAATCAAAGAATCACTTCGACTCTATCCGAGTGTGCCGGGTTTTACGAGGGAACTACAGACCACGTTGCATCTCAGTAAGTATGAAATTTTAAGTGAACAACGGGTGATATCATTTACATCGCATATACGTGGTTTCCGTTCGATATTTACTTGATTATCAAACATTTCCCCGTCGATCGTTATAATCTTAAATCCTTCTTAGCATCTTAGCATTATAGCAATTTAGAAAGATGAAAGGATAAGTACATTATGTAAGAAGTAGTCTATAATATAGTACCAGTAGTGGAAATGACTAGAAAGAATATAGGTTATAGCCTTACCTATTACTATTTATAACTCATAATTTATGAGACTGTAAATGTGCTAAGAAAATGATCATGTATAAAGCAAGCGAAGTGAAATTGGTGATTGGATTGAATTGTGGCTGGCACGGGGGGGGGGGGGGTAGTTGATGAATGTGAGCAATTGGATGAGAGATCCTGAGACTGGTCAGTATGAAGATGGCAGATCATATAATATATCCACAAGGGAAAGAACAAGACATAAAGGACATAGAAGAAAAGTAAGCAATAGTTCGTAATAAAATATATCAAATGCATAAACTGCATGTACTCAGTTTGTAGATAACTAAAGACGTTGAAAATTATACATCGAACAGAATCTACTGCAAGTATATATAGTATATTGTATATACCTTAGTGAAGTGTTTCTCGACTACTGTGCCGCGAGATAAGTCAAAGTGTGTTGGGAGATATATTAAATGACATATTTTCGTATTCAATTGTACAAAAATTGATGTTTGATAAAATTAAATATAAGTTACATTGCATAAGTTTTTTTTTTGGCCTATTATTTTATTATTATATAGTATGTCCGTGTTGCAAATTATAAAAGTTGAGGCGTAGAGAAACACTGGGTATACATTATATCAGCCACAGCACATTATTCATATACGATGATTATCTATGTATTGTTATATTTAATTGTACAAAATATGCGCTGTTACAGAAAACTTTAATATTCCTCCGATGACCACGGTGTGCGTGTTCCCTTTTATTCTACATCGCGACGAACAAATGTACCCGAATCCCGAGGAATTCATTCCAGAAAGATTTTTGAATGAAGAAAGCAAATCAAAACTTCACGTATTCGGATACATACCGTTCAGCGCTGGAGCGAGAAATTGCATCGGTAAGTGTTAAATACGAGTTATAATATTATATATTTGGTAAAATTCTTAACAGAAAAAAAAACACTTTTAAAAACATGCTAATTAATTCACTGTTATTTTAGGACAAAAGTATGCTATGAATCAAATGAAAATTGTTGTGTCAACAGTGTTGCGGAACGCGAGAATCGAAACTTTAGGTTGCAGAAAAGATATTCAAATCAGCATGCAATTAGTCATTAGATTAGAGTCCCTTCCCAAAGTTAAGTTTTATGAAATTAAATAATTTAATTCAAAGTTCAATATTGTATAGTTGTTTCATATTAATACACCAACATTACGTACGTTGAATTATTTCGTTTTATTTTCTTTACTGCATCCGAAAAACATACTTCCGCAACAATAACAACCCCCCCCCCATATTTTTACACCAATGGTTTTACTACACCGTCACGGCCAACGGACGTTGCTGCGATGAGACGTAGATATACACGCATAATATGTCACAAATATAGTTAAAAATTGGATGGGTAATTTTTGGTAAACCATATTGTATTATACTATACTATATTTTACAAGTACACATTTCAACTATAAACTAATACCGGTAAAACGTCAGTAACTACAATATTGTTCATCAACAACTGATCGAATATTTTGTGAAAATCCCTTAATAAAACGTATATTATTACTTCAAGATGGAGGGGATGTTTTTTAATGTTAATTTCACCCTACGTGACGAAGGAATTCTGCACATTCTAGGTCAGCAATATATATTATATAGCTCATGAGCTCGGACGCGGATTATCTGGGAGCATTTGCAAAGATGTTGACGCATCGGAAGATCAACACAACGATTTGGCAGTAGCTGAATATTACAGTATCGACTTGGTAGATAGCCATATAGCCATATGCCGTGGTGGAACGTGTCACACTAGTTTTAGATTTCTGATCATCAGGGGTGAACATACAAATGAATAAATTTAGGGCTAAACAAAAAAATTGATTTAAAAATATCAAATACGTATACAAAACCAACATAATAACGAATATCTAATGATATATAAAATCGTCATGAACAAATTCGACAACTTTTGTTTTGTATTTCTCAACATTTTTAAGTTTTTATATCATTTTTTTTCCTATTTTAGTTCATTTTACGATGTCTTTCAACAATTTCCAACACCTCTACACAGTATATATATTTTATACTTACCTAGATGTATGAAAAAAAAGTTTCAGACGAGTAAATCTCATAAGCGAAAATAGCAAATAATATTTGGGGGAGCTAAAGCTCAGATTCGTATTTGAGCCATAATGTAGTTTATGTATATCATTAGTTTTTTATGGGGGCTACACAAAATTTAGGGAGGGTTTAGCCCTTCAGTCACCCCTATTTGAACCTAAGATAGATCTACACTGTAGATCTACCTTAGGTTGTCATAACACCAGTTAATGCTGTAGATTCTATAGCATTAAATGGTGTTATAACAATGGTCTACAAATCAACGTTAATAAATGTAATTCCATTTCATTTTATCGAAATAAATCTCCTTATTCATTATTAATTACATCTCTGAGAACGTTCTACTACTTAAAGTCTATTCGTTTAAAGACCTAGGTATTATTTTTTCAAGTTCACTATCATTTCCAGTGCACGTCCAATCAGTAACAATAAAAGCTATACGGTCTTTTGGCTTTATTATTAGAGACACTCGTGATTTTAACAACATTTTATATCTGAAAACTCTATACTTCTCTCTAGTCCGTTCGATACTTGAATATGATTCCATCTTATGGAACCCTTATCAACTTGTTTGAATAGATAAAATTTAAAGAGTTTAGAATAAATTTCTAAGATACATTAATTTTAAAATACCTACTAATAACATGATTACCGTCTACCGACCATTGTTACGAACCCCTTAGGAGATTAGTAAATATCAACTCATTGAGTTCAAGACATTTATATTTTGACGTCATTTTCATTTACATGGCTCAATAAATGATAGCTTCTTTCTTAGTCTAATAAATGTTAATATATTTCATTCCTCTCTAAGTCTGATACAAATTAATATATTATCTTTTTAAATATTTTTTATTTTTTCTTCTTTTCTGTACATAGTACACTAACTTATATCATTTATATGTCATCAGTTTTATTATTATACATAATACTATTCTTTGTATTATTGTAATGGCATAAGTAAATTAATTACAGCACCGTATAAATTTATTACTGTACTGAACGCCTCTGGGCGTGTATTTCTAAAAATTAAGTTCAATTAAATTAAAGGTGAAAAAATTAAAAATTGCACAGTCACATTTTAGTATACGTCTACTACCTTAATATAGTGCAGCTTTTTCCAATACATTTTTTTTCTTTAATAAGTTTTCGTGTCATACTGTTTGGAAAACATTGATGTATAATTATATTCATAGTCTAGCCGTAGAGGTACAACTGTAGAACTGCTGTACCTACGAGTATATAATATCAGCTGCTCGCTGTTTCTGTTTTTCTCTAATTTACGCTTCGATGTGTCTCCATTAAGGTACTTTGAGTATTTCGAAAGTAACTTTTCGCCCTCGTCGCGTTGGGCTACGCGTTTTGTTTAGACGTAAACAGATTTGTTATGATGACAAAGTAACCGCAGGTGCCATGCGTCCATGCCGGCTGCGTAAAATGTCGTCAATAGCCGATCAATCTTACATCGCCCAGTTCTTCCCCCCTACATTTATTACATTTTATGAAAGTCTATATATATAGTATATATATATATATATATATATATATTTATTTATTTATACGAGAAAAGTAAATACTAAATATTTATATATAAAATGTGTATGACGTATAAAATAAAAGGCGAGAAAAACGACACAGCCTTTCCATCACAATTTATTTTCACTTTGCAACATTTCAGAACAATATCCCTCGATTATTATATTATTACATTTTTCTCGGACTGAATTTTCATGACATTAATTAAAATAAAACACGCTGAGCAATAAATATAATTGATGTAGGTATAACCAATGATTTACTTAAAACATTAATAAAATATATTTATATAATCTATAGTATTATACGTATCTATATAACATAAATGTCATAAATCATAATACTACCCATTTTACTCGATTCACCGGAGCGCGGAGTACGGATTAATTACAAACTTCATTAAATCACCAAGGTTACATCAGTGCTCCTCAAACTGTATTGTCGCCCAAGACCGCCCGATGTTGATGGCCAATATCAAAATATTCAAAGTTGCATATTTTTATACATTAACGGATTCGTACTTGCAAGATGCATCATATTATATATAAAAACCGTGTCCTCATTACTTTGTGTGACATTGATATGGCCTCCTTGGACCTAGGATGAAGACATTTTTTACTATAAAAATCGTTAAGATTAGTTGGAAAATTTTTTCTTAATTATATACTACATAAATACATAATATTAAATTGTTGCACACAAATATTTCACGCCCCATATACTATACTTTTAGGACAATTAACAAGTCTTTAGGAGGCCCTGCACACTTTAGATAGCATTGGGTTATATTATATTTACACTAAAATGTATAATAATTTACGTAACTCACAATTTTTCAAGGTTATAATTTCAATTTAAAATATTTTGAAAAATGTGATTACCAACGCATCGGTAAACTTTCAATGATATTCATGAATATAGGTAATACTATAAATTATTATTTACATTATAATATGGACGTATGGGTATGATCAAACGAATCGAATGCGTTCTATATACAAATCATAATAATATTAATATTATGTTTAATAGTATATAATTCACATAATTGTTATAATATGTAATCCTATTTCCGGCAGCAACAGCAAACGAAATTTAAATGGCGTCACTTTTTAGACATTATCCGAGTATTACCTCCTACTAGTTATCAGTCGTAATAATAAGTAGAACGTAAATTTATATGCATTAAAAACCAATCAAATGTGCGATAAAAATCTTAAATAGGAGGTACCTATGCAAAAATATTTGCAATAAAATGTTAAAATATGCATGAAAAATAAAAACATGTGCATAAATAATTTGCAAAAACAAATAATTTTTTGAATATTTAATTAATAGAATATATTTAAAAAAAAATGATAGAAGCCTATTGTAAATACTTATCTACTTTTCTTTAATCCAAGGTTTATAATAAGTTATACTAATTATAATTTAAAAAAAAAGTTTTTCTTCTGTAAACTATAAAAATATAATATTTTTGCCTTATACTATAACTAGGGAACGGATTTTAATATAAATATTTTTATGTAGTCTTATATTGGAATTTTCTTGGCAGATATTAAGTACAATTCATTATATTTTGAATAAGTTAATGTAAATTTCATTTTAAATGTTCTTAAATATTTTAAAAATAAATACACATGTTATGTATAAGTATAATTGTAAAATGTTCATGTTTATTTTAGTTTGATTTTACGATGTACGACACTATAAGATAAAGTATATGATCACACCATTTGGCATCAAACGACAACAACTGAATATCTTTTCTAGGAACAAATATCAATACCTACCCAGTACTCAGTAATATATACACGTTTTCTTCTCGATCACATTATTTTCGTGTCGTGTCCGTTTGTGTATGCCTAGTTTGTATCCGTTATTTTATTTCATATAATCAATGCACGATTAAGGAGTTGGTCGCCAGTAGGCTTGGGTTCATTTAGCGCCCCTACGATGTAGTCGGAACGGGAAGATTCCAGGAAGAGGATCCTACTTTTTTTTTATGTATTCAATCACGGCTTCGACGTTCATGAAAAATTATTTTGTGGCACCCCCCAAATTAACATTTACCGATTGGCACCCTGAACTGTAACCTACGCAAAACTGTATAAATTTGTATATATAATAATATTTATAAATTTAATATTATATTAAAATGATTAGTGTGTAAAAGAGGTAGGGGGACTTGCCTCCACCACGGTAATGTGACAGTTCATTTTGTGCGGAACGCTCCCGTTCATCCAACATAGTCCCCCCTTCTATTTTCTTCCAATCCAAGTACAAAATCAATTTACCCCATTAACTAATGTTCCGCGATTCGAAATGCAATAGTTAAATAATATACTACAGCAATACAATAATATATTGTAGAATAGTGTTAATCATATTTAATAGTGAATAAACCACACGCAGAGGAATAAATTGGGTGCCCATAAGTTTATATTTTTATGCAATCAGAAATCCTAAGATTTTATAAGTAATTGGATAATTGTTGTGTACTTCTGTTTTACTTAATATCTACTAAGTCTTAATATACTAAGTTTGTAAGTTAAATGCAATAGAGGATTTGAGAAGACTGTTGAAAATAAAAAATTATTCGTAATTTTTTATTTGTGATAAAACTGACTTGGATATTATATACATTCTGAATTGGTTAAAGAATGTATTGGTTTTTTCGTTTTATTTTAATTTTGTGTCAGTGTTAACGATTTTGAACAGAAAGAATAAGTATAAACTATAAACAAACCAGGATATTTTGCTGTTTAGAAATTTCACTGATTATTGGAAGGTCATTTTTTAAATTTTGCAATAGTTGCCTGAATAATTGAGAAAAACATAACTCTTGACTTGAATTCAAAAAAAATCATATTTCAAGCCAATCCAATCACTCCAATAAATATATTTTAATTAGTATAAGTTACTATTAAAAATATTAAGTCATTTTTATTTTTTATTGTATGCCATCAAACCATTGAATTTATCTATTAAATTACACACCAGCAAACTAAGCACCACGAGCATATTCTAGACACCATGGTCCACATGAAAACAAAACAAATTAGATAGATGAACTAATGTTCATTTATTATGCATATTGCAGGTTCTTATTAATTGTGGGGCACTGTGATTTAAATTGGTCCTACAAAGGGTAACACTTCATAAAAAGTTTGGGAACTGCTGCTATAGACAATGATAAAACCAACTTCTTCATATATACATATTTTGTAAGAGTAAAATGTGCAAAACACATAGCTAATTTCAATTAATAAAAAGATTGATACACCAACTATTATTTACATTGGTGTTACCACCAATCTATGAGAGCAAATGTATTCAAATTGAAAAAAATATTAGCCAAAATAACATATTATTGAAATTTAAATAAATTAACAATGTAAACAACATTAAATTGTATAGTAAGTTAAAGAAAAAAATCAACTGAAGGGCAGCAACACATTTTATTATGAGCCAATAATCAATATCATTTTAACAGACGAATATAAGGCAGATAAAGTACATGTATGACAAAACTAATTAATTCATAAAATGTTGACAAACATTCAAAATTAAAGTGTATAAAAAACTAATAATTTGATAAAAATAATATCTAAATTAAAAATTGACATGAACACAAAAGTAACACAAAAATAATTCAAGGTCATCAATAATTTAAAAATCTGAATGCTTAGACTACATTAATGTTCTAATATTGTGCTAAATAATAAAAAAAAGATGTGGACAATAATAGAGCACAAAAAAATAAAAAAAAAGGAAAATTACATGTTAAATATTCATAAATACATATAAATATGTATACATGATTACATGGAATAAGATGAGACAATAGTAATTTAATAAGATATATTAGATTTTTGATTTACACTTATCAAAATGTTAATAAGTGATTAATAAAATTGGAAAGCATCTATGTTCAATTTTTAATTTTTTTTTTTTTAATAGACCAAAAGGTAAATTATGCAAGAAAAATGTTTTTATTTATTACATTGCATAACTTATTTTATTAATTACAATAATATTTGCATTAATATGCATTAAGATTAAGTTTTAAAATTTTAAGAAAAAATTATAAATTGTTTAAAATTAATGGGAAACCTATGCAAATACTAATATACTTAATAGAATATCTTACACTACAACGAACAGGTGGCAACATTTGATTCGTTAATGTTCAAAAAAAATTTTAACTCTACGCTTTTGTTTAAAATCATACACACAGTGTAAGAAGTCTGCCTTCATCACTCAACCAAAATCTTGGGTTTTTCCCATGGAAATATGTCACGGCCAAAATGTCCATAGGTGCTTGTCTTTTGGTAAATTGGATTCCGTAGGTTTAGATCCCTGTAAAATGTATAAATTATTGTAATTATTAAAATAATTTATTCTATAAAAATAAAAAATTTAATATAGCAGAATATAATTCATAAAATTAATTTTGTAAGTTTAAAATTGTAAAATATATGTAACTAAAAAAATTTACATCATAAAAACAATCAATAGGCTATATACAACTATGTTGGCAAGCACAACACAATTGATGAATTCAAGCTATAACTATCTACTTTTATTTTTACAAACCTGACGATTCTTCCAGGTCTTAAATCAAAATTACTATTAACAATTTTCAACAACTCCTTCTGTGTTTTAGTAGATGTGCCATAATGGAAAAGTGTAATTGATATTGGCTCAGCAACTCCAATTGCATAAGATACCTAATTTCAAAACAAATTAAATTAAAATATCTATTAACAAGTTAATGTTGATAACATACTTGTACAAGACAACGTTTGCAAAGACCAGATTTAACCAAAGATTTAGCAACCCAACGAGCAGCATATGCAGCTGAGCGATCAACTTTAGTGAAATCTTTGCCTGAAAATGCACCACCTCCATGAGCTCCCCAGCCACCATAAGTGTCAACAATAATCTTTCGTCCAGTTAAACCTGCATCACACTAAAACAAGATGTTATAAATAACAAAGATTATAAAATTATTGTACATTATAAAATACATACCTGAGGACCACCCATTACAAAATGACCACATGGATTGATGTGGAAAACTGTCCTTTCATCAAGATACTGGGATGGTATCACTGTCTTAACAACTTTAGACATAACTTCTTGTCGTAAGTTTTCTAGGGTTATTTTTTCAGAATGTTGAACAGATATAACAACAGTATGAACTCTTTGTGGAATACAAGCACCACCAACTAAGCAGTATTCACATGTAACCTTTAGACATATAAAATTAATAATTAAAAATACATATATTCAATAACTTTTAAGTAATTTTTTTAATATAATCAATATAATAAATCCTAAAAAAAATTTCCCTAATCACCTGTGTTTTTGTATCAGGACGTGCCCACCAAAGTACTCCATTTCTTCTAAGTTCAGCTACTTTCTCGTTAAGCTTGTGGGCTAATACAACAGTTAAAGGCATACATTCTTCAGTTTCATCAGTAGCATAGCCGAACATAAGGCCCTAAAATATACATAAAACATAGTTAATTTATCTATAATAGATAAAAATATAATGAAAATAAAAGCAAATACAATACATGACATTGTCAATAAAATTTGAAACTCAGACAGGCAGTATGTTAATTATTCTAGAATTAAAATAACTAAATAAAATATTAAAAATTAAATTTCTAGTAAAATGATAATATTGTACTTTTCAAAAAAAATTAAAATTATTCAAAATAAACAAAAATTTGAATATAATTCATGTATAACAAGGTCAAACAATAAACGGAAATAATATGTTTACCAATATAAAATAAATAGAATGAAGTAAATGTATTGAATAGAAAAAAAATACCATGAATTTGTTGTAAAGAAGTTTATATTATATAACTTACAGCATAATACACAACTATAGCTGGACAATAACAAATTGTTAAGTTAAATACCAAACTAACTTTAGCAATTCTATTAGATATATTATTATATAATATAATATAATATAATATAATATAAAAATAATATATGGTATAAAATGTAGTAAAATTTGAAGTATCTTCAGTTATACGATGCACAAGGATATATATATAATATATAATTTAAAATTAGAAAAATTGTAAAATCAGTTAGTATAACAATTAACATTCTTCGAACACTTGGACTATAAAATATGTTTATTCAAATTGTATTAGATACAAAACACCATATTCTATCATGCATTTATAATTAAATATCATGCAATATTACTGCAATGATAGGTAGTAAAATTAATTTGGTAAATTTTAATAACAAAATCTCATTTGTTCAATTATTTGCTATTGTATCAGTAAGATTGATATAAAAGTAAATCACTTTGCTAATACATTTTTAATGTCTTCTAACTTCACTAAAATATTATTCTTATAATAATTTAGTCAGCAAAAATGTAGAAAATCATCAACACTCAAACAATTTTAAACATATAAATGTATAACAAAATCATTTATATAAGGATTATATATATTATTTGGTTATACACACATAATTTTCACTATCCTCAAAATTGTAGTTTTATTTTCTTAATAAAGTCAATTAGCCAAATATACCAAAACTATACAGTAAGGTAGTGTATTGAAAAAATAACAATATTACACAATATATTTTAGGCTTTCCAAAAAATCTACATTTTTTCTGTTATAAAAAAACATACCTGATCTCCAGCACCGACCTCTTCAGCAGGCCTGTTGATGTGCACACCAGCAGCAATATTTGGTGATTGTTCATCAAGAGCAAGCATCACCGAACATGTCTTGTAATCAAAACCTAGCAACCCAACGGCGGGACAACACACAACACATAGCAACAATCAGCAACTTAATTGCATTTTAAAAATTCTAATAGTATATAATCTACAGACGTTTGTCAAAAATAAAATAATACATTAACTTTTAGGAGGGATAAATAAAAAAGAAATGTAATTTAAATCAACTACAAGTCTTTGAGTGAAAATATCTTTGTAATAAAAATCATAAATAGTTAATGTCCTACATTAATAGTACTAAGAGATGAGGACTATACCATTTTACTCATTCTGAGTATTTTTAAACAAGAAAATCAAGTACATCGAAGATTGCTACAACGATTAAAATAGTAAACAATTATCAGCTAGAAAAACTATTAAAAAATAATGGTTGTTTATATTTTATTTTTTATTTCAGTGACAACCTTACATAGACAAGCAAACATACATACACAATAATATCTTCTTAAAAATACAATAATTAATCTCACAGAGCGCTTAAGGGGTAGAATGGTGTCTCCCACAAATGTGAAATTACATCTCAATTTCCTTAATAGATAATGTATCAATGACTTTAATAAATTTAAATATACATTCTCTCATGCAATAAGCAGATCAATTATTTTAATTTTTTATGGATATTTTATTTTTTCATGCAAGAATGAGTTTAATATTATTGTTAAAAACTGATTACATATTAGTAATTCATAATTTATATTAACGATTTGTGCAGTTCCATAAAATTATATTAGAAATATTTTTCATCCATATCCACTAACAATATACTTTCATTCTATTATTATTTGGAAACATATATTGACATTTATTGATTAGAAACAAAATGCATTTTATAATAAAATAACAATAATAATAATAATAATAATATAAGCACATTAATATTAACCTGTTTAAGAACTTTAAATTATTTTATGAATTATATGTGATTATTATTTATTATGTATGACATGATGAATTTATTGATACCTAAGCACTTACAATACATAACAAAGGATATATCATGACCACTTACCTCACATAAAAATAAAAGCAAAAATATGATAATAAACCTTAATGCCTTCTATTCATCATTTAAGTTAAGTAGATCCCAATAAAGTCCCAAAAATACAAGCTGTTCTTTTATAAAATAAGACAATCACAACATATCTTTGGCACTCAGTCAGCCCCCAAAAACCAATGTTTTGACTATACCCTACCTGATCCCCAGCCCCAATTGCATCTTCAATTCTGTTTATGTGTACACCATCCGCAATATTAGATGACTGTTCATCAACTGTGACGAGAACATTGCATGTCTTGTAGTCAAACCCTGTTGGTGGTATATGTATATTTATATGATTTAGGCTATACATATGACTTAGAATAACTGAATTTTATTTATTAAGTCAATATGATACTTGATTAATTTATACTCATTATTAAAGATAAACAGCCATCTTGTTTAAATTATTGAAGTGTAGAAAAAGATAATGAAAACGAAAAATTTGTATAAAAAATAACAATGAACAAATATAGTCAATGGAATAATCAGATAGTATAAAAATAAACGATTGATTATTACAATAAATATTATAATTTACATGAACAATATGCCTTTTGTGGATAAACATAACTTTTTGTAAAGAATAAACCCGACTTAATATTTATTATTATAAATGTATGTTGATAATATTATACAATTGGCCTTGAGATAATCCTATTCCACATAATTTCAGGCTGAAAACTATACACAAAAATAGTACTATAAAGCAAACCAAATAATAACAATAGATCCAAAAATAAAAACTTAAATAAATACTATTTGTTCAACATAGAACATAATTAATAGGTTTGCCATCAATATTTTTAGTGCATACATGAAATTATTGATATCGGTTTTACTATTAAATTTTAACTGATTTCTCTGAAGTGAGTAATTTAATATAAGATAGAGTTAAAAGATATACTTTACTAACACATGTATTAAAAATAGTCCATGAGGCATTTTAAATTATATCAATAGGTAAATAACTGAATAAAATTAAGGACTTCAAAGTTCTTTCACTATTATAAAATTGTATTAATATTACTTATTAAATTTCCTCATAAATATTTAGTGCATAGAACATTTAATTAGTAGTTATTCAAATACAAACATTTATCACAACACATATCTACGTTGAAATTTAAATACATTTATCGTCTAATTGGATAATTTTACATCAACTTATGTGGTTATCATACAATTTGTAATCCTGCCCTATTGACTTTGTAATTGATTATTCACATTTAATGATAAATAATACTATTTTGGCACCTATCAATTTCATTTAAAGATAATACTTATTACAAGTAAATTACATTAAGTTAAAACTTTTTAAAATTATTGGATGCCCAAACTTTTTTACAAACATACTTTACTAAATGAATATTTTACCTTTGGACGAATCATCATAGCCAATATGTTTTACTGTGTCTCTAACTACTTTTTGATAGTCAACATTAGCTTTGGATGTTATTTCTCCACAAAGCAATACCATTCCAGTTTTCGTTACGGTTTCTTTAAAAAAAATAAAAAAATTTAAATTTAATTAATACAAATGTTAATCCATTTTATATTATCTGTGATATTAGATAGAACAAACTTGAGCAGAAAAATAATATAGGGCGATTTTGAGATATTCAAGGTCTAGTAATAAATAAATAAATAGTACAAAAATCTATTATCTGCGTATAAATCAAAATAATGGATTACCCATGATGTAAATGATTCTTGGTAGAAATTAAAATTTCTAGACACGAATTCATGTTTATTAGATAATGATTTATGGTAACATATAATACAAGTCACAACATTTATATCAAACATAACCTTAAAAAATGTAATATCTAAGACCAACAATGTAAATATTTGAAATGGACACAAATTATTGATGAGGTAAAATTGTGTTAATAATAATGGCAATAACAGTAATAATGTCAAAACTCACCACAAGCTACTTTGGCGTCGGGATCTTGTTGCAAATGTGCATCCAAAATAGCATCACTTATCTGATCACACATTTTATCTGGTGGAAAACAAAAATAATACCAATTCAATATGTATAATTAATTAAACCCTCAAGAAGACATAGTCTTCGTCATGTTACAGAAGAACCTTTCACAAATATATTATTTTTCTTAAGAGGTGAACGCTGCATATCACATTTAATTAGTAGAGGAGCTATTTTCAACGACTGACGGCAGCGTTTTACTGTTATCACGAATCAGCGTAGTATTTACTATTTATTATTTGATCGTAATCCGCGGAAAATCTATCGTGAAAACTATAGATTAGTTAACAGTTAACACGGCAAGAAGAACAATGGGAAAAGAATCAACGACGCGGATAATATGGAAAAACAATTTGCCGTGAACGACACAATAGACCTGTAGCAACAGTACGCCGCGACTGTGAACAGAGGCATTACGGCCAGGTAAAAACACGTGATCGCTTTCAGCTTTTGTGTACTAGTACTACTAGACCCATAGCATACTACGACTCTAATAAAATAGTGATCGACGAATAATGTTAAAGAACAGTTGTTAAAGAATATAATTTCGAACATCAATTTCGCTACATTTTGGTTACCGACACGCATACGCGTCTCCTCGTAAATAATCTATAGGTACTCGGCAATAGATCCAGAACGTTTTCTCTTACCCGGATGTCCTTCGCCGACGGACTCTGAAGTGAACAGGAACATCTCACCGTCCGGGCTCTCTGGCGGCAGTCCTCCGTTAGCGTGTCCGTTTGCGAATCCGTTGGTGTACGCATATTTCGTCTCTTCAGGCATAATTTCTACCGGTGGTGCTATTGCGCTGCTTGTATATCAACTGAGAAAAACCGACCCACGTGCCGGTTACGATGTGCTTGTAATTTGGTTGATTGTTGCTGCCGCTACTGCAACGAGTTCAAGATCTACGGAGGAAATAAAAGACAAGTTAAAATGAACCGTTTTTCAATGACGAAAAATCGGGCATACATGTCACATGACACGGGCCAATGATAATGAGTGATAATATTAGTAAATAGTACGAGCAGCAATAACAATAATAATAATACTAAAAATAATAGTAATAGTAGACACAAGACAGTAGTAGTAATCAGAGCATATTATTAAAAACCGTACGGTCGGCAGAGGGTGTAGAGCGTGTTGACTGTCCGTAGAGGTGATAGCCGCGGCTGCTGTGCTACTAGTGGCTACTGCTGTTGCGGTGCTTTCCGTATTACGACGAGACGATTAATGCTGGTTAAGACAACAACAGCAGAGCAAACATGGAACGGCTTGTACAGCTGCCAAGAGTGGAAAGAACGATTCGACCATAGATGGCCGATACGGAACGGAACAAAATGAGCCGGACCAGTGTTGCCAACTACAGGAAACACAATTACCGTAACCGTCGGATCGCATATGACGGACGTGCTACCAAAAAACAATAATCGACGCCCCCACTAACATGACCGCGTGTTCGACAATAGCGGGCAGCGGCCGACACACGTGCTGACAACGGTTTCAGCGTACATTGCTGTGCTTCGTAACGAATATAATGTGTTTTTTCTGACAAATTGTTTTGATTCCATAACAATATACGTACGTCACACGCTGATGCCCGATTCCATTTTCACACCATAGTTCTCCGAAACCGGATGTACGTTATTTTTACACACACACACACACACACCCATTCAAATTATTTCCTTCGCTACTCTTCTATTATTATTATAATTATTTTTCAGCCTCGTAAATATATATTATAAGTATATAATTATACTATTCTACGAATTAGTATCTAAGTCAGATTGTCACTATATGTTTATCTTGAAATATGGCTTGGTGAACATATTAAAAAATTAAAAATAAAAAAACATCATTGTAAAATCAATAGGTTCCATCACTCCGTTCAGAATCTAATAAGACAAACACTTGCAATTTTTACCAAATGTTTGTATTGACGTTATCTATAGGTTGTTAAGTTTTTAAAGTATTTTGACATATTTTGACTTATTTATAGACAATTTAAATTTTCGATTTTGTAGGTTTTTTTTTTAAGTATCTATAAAATTTATTTGGTTGTCCGTAAACTTTTGAAAATTTATTACAATGTTTATTATAACTTATAAGTTATACTTATCGTAGCTAAAAAATATCGGTAATCGTTTAACTCAATTTTTTTTTATAAACCCGTAAATTTCAAATTTGTATAAAATATGTTAAAACCGCGATAATTTGCAAGTTATTTTGTAGTTGAAAATTCATAAAAAAATTTTTATGATACCTATCATTGCATTCAAATTTAACAAATCCATTGTAATGAGTTAATGACCTATCTTCTGAACGAGGTGCACTCCACCCCCAAATGTACAGCAGAGCGAGGCCCATCCGATTCTTTTTTATATCATATTGAATGTGTAGTCTACTGTAATATGTATTTAAAATAATAAAATAAATATATTGTAAATACAGTTTTCATTAACAAAAATAAATCCTGACGGTTTTTAATCGGTCCATAATACGTTTTCTTCATTCAAATTTATTTAATTTTGAATATTTTTATATCTAAGATCAACAATGGCAAATTGCAGACTAAATAATTAAACTTTTCTGTCAATTAAAAGAGAAATGAGTGGAAAATTAATAGTAACCCATATGCCATAATAGACGAGTTTGCGTCAATGAAAAAAAATAAAATTGGAATCTTCAATTTAAAAATATTTTAGTAAAGCAATCTTTTTAAAAGTGTTATTTCATATTATATATTAGTTTTAATATTTTAAAATTAATTCATATAATATGCGTATAGTAAATATATATTAAACGATATTCTGTTACTTGTTTATTAAAAAAAATATTCATTGGTAATCCTTACAATCAATCCTTAATCCTTTGTCCTTACAATCCTTTACATCAACATACTGAGCCTACCCAGTAAAATGTTTTAGCTGCACAATTGGTGTTGGCCGGTGGGGTAGTCATCGTTTATAATATTAACATTTATTGAAATAAATAAAATTAAAAATGATTAATAATAATATATTTTTATTGTATAAAGATAAATGCGGATAAATTGCATATTTTTCATCCTCACTGCGCTGCATAAAGGCAATAAATATAATATGTCAAAACCTAAAAATCCGTTTTTTAATTATGATTAAATAATAATATATGATAGCATTAATAAGTAATAACTCAACTAAATTGATTTTTTTTTTTTAGGTAAAATATAAAATGTTTGCAATGCTGGGTGGGTGGGTGGAATATTTTAGGTTTGCCCCGGTCAAATAAAATTGTCAAGCCGCCACTGATAGTACTGTTTCAATTTTCATAAGAATGCACTTTTATAATATTTTAATTCATTTTTATAATATTTTTTTTCTAAATGTGTTGTACAAAATAAACCAAGTTGAGTTAAATTATTTTACTAATATTATTTTTATTCATTTTATTATTTAAAATATATGATTATACTGCTTTAGCAGTACAGTGATGTACGTAGTTGTAAATATCGATATAGTAGGATAATACTGTTATAGCAATACTCATATTACTATTTACTATACTGCTATACAATTAAGTGTGTTTTTTTCCCCTCCGAGAATTTCAACTGTCCATGAATGTGTAAATTGACTATGAGGATTGGCCAAACAAATAATCGAATTTCGGTATAGTATTTTAAATAAAAGAAAATTTTTAAAAATAGTAAAGAAATATCAAATTTTAGAAATTGTAATATCAAGAACCCTCCAATTTTTCAAATTCCCCCTCCCTCCCCCTACCAAGAGAATATCATCTAAACTCTAAAAGAAACATTAGGACTCAGATATTTATTTTATTGCTTGCAGAGACGTGGCCAATATGCCACTAACCCTTTTCAAAAAAAAATTCCACTGGCTCCTATATGAATATGATGTGACTAAATACTAAATCTAAATATATGTAACATATTTCATAACACTTATTATTTGAATTTTAAATCATTATTATTTTATTTATGTGTATCTATATTGTAAATAATATTTATAAACTCTGAGCCTCCGTACAAGTTTTCTCAGAGAGGCCCAGTAATTTTTTTGGTATTAATTTAAATAAAAAAAAATAAAATAGATTCGGGCAAAAAGTTATCTTAATTCGTATATGAATATAAAAATATAGAATATTGTATACTAATATGATTAACATAGGAACTAATTACTGATGTTCATACATCATCGAATTTATGAGTTATTTTGTACCTATTACAGCAATAAATATTGATAAAGAATCAAGTTTTCCACCAACAATTTGGGCATTAAGTTTTATAACGTTTAATTATGATGTCATGAATTAAAATTAAAATTTCATTTTACTTCGTAGAGCTATTAATTCTTACAAAATATTTTTAATCTATACAATTTCAGACCTTTTGATAAGTGTTACACACACATTTTTTATTAATTTCAATTTTGTAATCATTTCAATTATTTAGATTTATTTATTATTCCCAAGGCTACAAGTATTGGATCCAGATATCAATTTAATGAAAATTCAATTTAGTGTATAACGTCTAGTATATAAGTTCGGATTTTAATAAAAAACTAAAAACAAAATCAACAATATAGCTGCAGGTTCTTTGTTCTTAATCCACGAGTTCAAACTGAGACACAGACACAACACTATAAGTGTTTAAAATAAACGCTGTTGTATAACTATATATAAAGTATAACAATTTCTTTTAAATATTAGATATATTCATTATTCGGACTATGTAATAAATTTTTTTAAATATTATAGAATAAATTCTGAAAAGAGTTATTGATAGAAAAACTTATTATGTATCGATAAAATAAGTGTTTTTTTTTTTTATCTCAAAGACTAAAGAATGTAGTACTGAGCGAATTTAAGTTTAAATATTATTAAAAATTAAAAACATGTTTATACACCCCGGATAATTGTTTTAGGTATATAAATTTTCTTTTTATAACACTGAAGTCACATAATGAACTGTCAAGAAATATCAAAATATAATATGGAACTATGGAAGTATCTGAATATGTTTAGGTATAATTGTATCCAACACTACTTTGCTCGTGTATCTGGTGGATAATTCGGGGATAGCCCATATTATAGGATAACACTAAGTCAATTAAAGTAGTAGGTATACTTATTTTAACTTCCACAATCTGTATATCTGAATCTGAATATCTGATTGAAGTTTACTGTAGTCATGTACTCATGCATATAAATAACAAAAATAAATTTAAAGTGAGTAGAACTAGGGCCAGAAACATACAGATTTGGAATTTTTAAATTTTTAACTAATCTATCAGCTTTACTTTTTTTTTAATATAGAGACTTCCCTAGAAATTACTCGATAAAATACTTCGAGAACATTCAATCATGAACTAACAATGTTTAAATTTTTTACAAGTTTTTTACAACAGTTTTCGAAGTGAAGGGTATGGACATCCTTCCACTTTTTATAATATACATTTTTCATCCCTCAACTTATTTTATCCAAAACAATTCAACTTCTTATAATTATATAGGTTTACAAAGATTATCGATTTATATTCGTGTTTTTTCATTAAAATTGTAATTTTTTATATTTTTAATATTTACGATGATTTTCTTAATTAGTTTCACAAAAACTAAGTATATTGTAATTGTATAAGTACAAATCGCGGCTAAACCTAAGATTTACTAATTAGTTAGGTAAAATACAAAATTCAAATTATAAGGTTCCGATTTACCTCAGTAAGACAGCAATTCCAGAATACACAAAATCATACAATACAATTCAGAATAATTATTAAAGTTTGGGCTTTTTTAAAAAACTGGCAAACTGGCGGAAAATCTTAAGATATAGGTACTATAATTTTCTGTAAAAGCCCAAAAACTAAAAAAACAAAAAAGATATATTATTATATGATTATAAAAGTGCTATTATTTTATTTAGTGTAATAAAATGTAATTTAAGTAATTGTTAAAATAAATAAATAAATAAATAATATTATTTATATATGAAAAATTAATAATTATAAAGTATAATAATTACTATTTTACATATAAGTTACCATTATTTATTACATGTTTAATATTATTATGTGTTGCAAGCTGCAATGCAATAAATGTCATTAAGTATTTCATTAATTATATATTAAAAGTTAATATTATTTAAAATGAATAGGTATGTTATTATTATACAGTAAAAAAAAAAAATTTGAGTTTTACAATTTTTTTTTATACTTACTGTAGCCTACAAATATAATAATATATTATTATAATACATTAATACGTAGGTACTAACAGTACGTGTTATTATAATTTATAATTATTATTATGTTTATTATAATTTAACTTTACGTATAATAACTATTATACCTATGTGTAAATTTCAGATCCTTACGAAACGAACAGGTAATCTAACTTCCGTAACTTTTCTTACTACTTTAATTTTTACGGAAACAGTTCAGTCCAAATAGTAGAAGAAAAAAAACCATATTTTCAAAACTTATATAATATAGTTTTAGTAATTTTTAAACTTTCTCGTAGCAAATTGAATTGAATATAAATTAGAAAACTGCTTATGATTTTGTAAGTGTTAGGGACGTACGAACACCTTTTTCGATTTTAGTGTTATTGAATTATTTTACTTGTATTACTTAACATAATTGAAAATGCTCACATCTGCTATCTGCGAATCAAGGTAACACAATATAGGTTTAAATCACACCTAAATTTAAAATCAACTGTAGAGGTCATCATATTTTCGGGTAATTGACCCGGAAACTGCAACTAATTTCAATACATTATATAGTTATACATTATTATTAATATTATATATAACACTAATAATACATCTTAAAATATATATATTTTTAAATTTTGTTTAGGTTAAAAAAAGAATTATAACAATTAAGAACTTGCTGCGGTAGGTATACTCTTTTTTTATATTTTTTTATTTGCATTTTATATTATTATTATTATTAAAACACGTTAACATTAAATTTTCTATATATAATATGTATATATATATATATATAAAACAATGCGTTGTGTTTTCTACGAAAAGATTATTGATGTTTAGTCTAAAACATTTTTGAGATTCATCATTATGTTAAATTCACCAAACACACAAGACGCAATCTAACAAGCTACAGCTATAGTACAGTTACGTGTAGATTTTTTTTTATAATATAATATAATAAATCTACTCCCTTTATACACAAACTCAAACGCTATATCCTACAGCAAAGTGGTCAGTGTTTTTAGTGGCAACTGGCAATAACTAAAAAATACTTATATGGCTGTATTGCAGCTGATTCTATACCAATTAAATTGTAATTATTTCCGAGAATGTATATTTACAGTTAATCTTAATTACCGCAAAAATCACGGAACTTCTTTTTTACTTATGTTCACTCTATCCTCTTGTAAGTTTATCGATATTATATTTTGATTTCCTAGTACATCAAAATATAATTTAACTAACATATATTTAAAAAAATTATTTTATTAGAAATGTTATGTAGGCTATAGGTATCTAAATATGATTATTTTATTACCAGATATATACGACTACCTAATTTATAACTATACTTAAAATCAAAGACAAAAAAAAAAATCGATCATAAAAATATCGATATTAATAATCATCATGTAAAATTTTTTTTGAACCTAAAATATGGCCTGAAGGTAGAATAAAATAGAGTAAATATATTATCTATTTTTAGATTCGTTATCCTTTATAATTCTTCGTTTAATTTATATTTTAATTATTATAATTTAATATTGATAAATGATAAACTTAAAAAGTATAAAAAAGATAAAAGATAAAAAGTATGATGTTAGATTAATGCATATCAAGACTGAGCAAAAAAATTATCTCTGAAATGTACAGGTTACCAGTTAGAAATAAAAAGCTTATATCGCTTGTTACAACATTTTCAAGAAAGTAATGAACTTTAAAAAAGCCTTGATGTATCAAATTAAATTATTATCTTCTCAAATAATTGTTATCTAAAATATTTCTTTATTCAAAGTACACGAACTATCAAATTATACTAACGCTCAAATGTATCATATTATATTATGTTAATTTGTACAGATGATAATTAATATTATAGGTACATTCTTATGGAAATAGTAGGTACGGTGTACGAGTCATAAATATAATAATAAATTACTTCATTGTTAAAAACAAATACGTTTTTCTAGACAAACTTACCAAATTGATATGTTTCAATATTTATTGTCGTGTACTCGTACCTATTTTCTGCCCTAACAGATAGTAAAAAATTATAACATTTAAAAAGATTCTTGTTTTGTCGATATTATCTATTCTACTTTCTACTAAACAGTAAACCCTATTGTGACACTTTTCTATATAATTTTATTTATTAAAATATTACTTTAGTAATCAATTTTTTAAAAACAAAAAATGTATAAGGCTATTAACTACATTCCACTATGTTATTATGAAAATATGATATGAATATTAACTGTGAATTGAAGTCAATAAGACTAATAAAATATATTTGTATAGTACATAAATTATGTATATATATATATATATATGTATAAGACAACATGGTGTTGACATTATGTCATTGATACGGATCTAAGTTATCAACAAATTGCAAATTTTAAATCGTAAATATTTTTATAATTTGAAGTTTTGAACCACGTGTTCTATTTCTGTTATAACTTATAATTTGAGATTTAGCAAATCACACATGAGGATATTATGAATAATGTACCAGAACAAATAATTGTTATTAATTATAATCATTCATAATTAACTTTTAAAACACCCTTTACGGTAAAATTTCAATAATTTCAACTACCTAATTAAAAGAAAAATGAGATTATGTAGGTATAACAGCGATTATATTTACAAATGAATAGGTAATAATTATATGTTTTAAAAGGCGCGTCTAAATTATTATTTGTTTAGACTACATGGAATGCGTGGTAATAAAAGATAACACACGTGTCCAAAGTGTTCAATACCCTAAAATAAAATGATATATATTATTTTTATAGAAAATATAATTTAAATTGCGATAAGAGTATAAAAAATATATCGTGTTATTTTTCAGCACAGCAAAATAATTGCACATTCATTAATGGTTTGTGAAAAATTATGTTGTAGAGTGTAGACGATAATTAAAAATTGATAAGAATTAATCTTTTTTTTATTCATTATTTCATTGACTAAGTACAATGCCTATTGTATTGAACTTTAAACGCCATTTATACAAGTACGTATATAAGTATACTTATATAGTGCTTTTCTAAATATGTCTTGATAGCAATTCAAAATGCAAAATATAAAATAAAATAATACGTAGTTAGATATTCCACCGGGAGTACAGACCGAACTTAACCAAAAAACAATAAATATAACAAATTTCATTTTACCAATATCTATTTTATGGATTTGATAGCTTGGTGCTATAAGTAAAAATAGCTTAAATTCAAAAATAGCCTTTATTCATTTTAGCATCGTATAAGGTTCAGACAATAATTAAATATATTATTAAGATGTATAATTATGATTATACACAAAAAATTAATATTAATAATTTATTAATTATTAATAAATACAACAACTTCTAAGTACCGAGCACATTATCTACGGGTTTGAACACTACATGGGTAATATTAAACTTTTCTATTTAAAATATATAATTAAAGTCTCTACTAAACTGCGATTAGGTGTATAAGAAAATTAAATAGCTGTGGTACCTAGTTAAAATGTACGTTCGTTATTTTACTATCAATTAATTATTCAATAAAAGTTGGTAAATATTAATCTTGCCATTCTTACATAGATAATAATTGAGTACTGTACTTAACAGATAACATGTATTAATGACTAATGAGTACATACTGTAATAAGGTATTGCGTATTTAATTAATCAACCTTTCCTCAATGTTAAAAATCAAAAATAAATAAAATAATCATTATTTATATACTGATTTTGTGATTAGTGATTACCAATTGTTTGATTATAATTATTATAAGTTTTTACTTATTACTATTATCGAAAAGTAAATGTGATGTTTAAATTTACGAATTAATTTGAAATAACTACATAATATAAGATAACATTTAAGTAAGAACATCTAGGGCATTGGCATATAATATAATACTAATGTTTATGTTTATTAAATCAATGTCTCAGGACAAAAATATGAGACAAAGATGAACGTAGGCATGCGCGTATATAAGGCGTTTTAGGGGTTCAACCCCTGCCGAAAATTTAAGATAATGTATATTTTCAGTCCCACACTAAAAAATCAGTATTTTTTCACTTTTGTCCATGTGAAAAATATTAGAAGGTAAAGGTAAATAAATCAAATTTTCCGTCGTTATATTTGTTAATTATTTATCGTTGATGTTTTTTTATGTACATGCCTGTAGTGTAGGTAGGACAGGTAGGTGTGTACAGTGTAGTACAGTAGAGTAAAAAGAAATCTAAGCAAATAAAACATTTTTTTAGTAATTATCAAAAAACTTATCAGAATACAATAATGGAGGAAAGTATAAACAAATACAATTTTAACACAATCTTGATAATTTTTCTTAGAAAATCAATCTTTATATCGACAGTTTTAATGCGATAATTTTAGTGATAAAACCTGAAATGACACTTAAAACCATTTACTAATCAATAATCACATAGTACTATAATACTATGATATACTAAATATTATGTACCTAGTTGTATAATTTAACGAGTTTTTTCATCATTTAATTAAATACATTTCAATTACATTTATGGATCATTATAATAATTATTATGTATATCATGTTGGTACAATATTATTTATACATATTTAGGTACACTAAAAAATTAGAAAATATTATATATATTTAATTCCATCCATTCTTACTCTCAGTTATATAAGACTCTTTATGATCATTGATCAGTTTTCAATTATAATTAAGTGTTAGAATCGTTTACGCCTAATGGCCCTAATTATTACTTTTTTATATAGTCATGTACGTGACGATATACGATGTACGTCAGTATTCCGTACATCATATTCAATGTATCTATTAATGATGAATCATTTTATATTTTGAATTAGCGTATCCTATGTCCTCAACATATGTCCTCAATAGAAAATTATATACTAGTTCAACATGGTAAAAATCCTTTTGAGATTACAGGGGAGAGTTTATATTAACACAGATTAAGTCGTAAGTATAGTTGTTACTATATATATATAAAATAAACAAAAATCATGACCCAATTTTGGGGCCTTTGTGCAACAATTGGACAACTTTGAGAATTTGCTCCCCAACTAGGTCCTACATATTGCTACTTGTGTATCACGTATGATACATGCCCAATGACCTGAAGTATGTCAAATTTTATATTTGAAACTTCAGTAATATAACATGATTATAATATACCTGCATTTTATTTCCTCAATAAACATTTTCAAGAATTGAGAAAAGAAACCAAACAAAGGAGTTTAATGAATAAAACAAGACTATTTTACAGTGTTTGATAATATGAAAGCAGAATTCTGTGTTGTTGTTTTATTAAATTAAAATTTATAAATTTATAAAATTATAATAAATATAATTGGCAATAATTAATTTTTATTTATTGATAATTTTACTATGCTTAAGCCGACAACGAAAAAAGCAGTGGAAAAAATTGAGGCTCCTAAATACTTATTATCGAGGCCCGGGGCTCCTTAATCCGGGGCTGGGGCTTAAATAAATCGAACATTATTATGCATAAGTCGATTGAGCATGCGCACAGAGATACGATACACTTACCTATAATTTTTCAAAAGGGTTGCTAAAAGTCAGTCAATTATGCGCCGTAGTGAATGTTACCTCATATAGATTATAGAGATAGACACGTTAGAAGTATAAATATTATTTGAAAAACTTATTTAATTATATTTTACATAAAATTTATTTAGTTCATTTTATTTGTGCGAGCAAAAGCATTATTTATAGGTCCTAAATTTTCCAACATTTTTAAATTTTAAAAATTGTATAGTTGTTGTACTTTGAGTTTAGACACCCAATTTTTAATTTATTGCAAACTACAAACACTTATTTATATATACATAGGTATACCGTATACCAGATGCATTTAAGGCTTTTAACCGACTCCCCATAAAATGAGGCTGATCTGAGGTTGCGTACGACTATTTCAGACAAATATGTATACTCGGTCCGCCACTCCTTCGAGAGATGGACCATGGTTATATTACATAGGAGGCCTGTGTTTCACGCACAGTTTTTCTCTGTCGGCGAAAACCCCGCTCCAAGTTGGCTAAACGTGGTGGGGATAGACCAGTTATAGCTATTGTGCACTCCTATTGTGTGCCTTGTGGGGCCGAACCTAGTGTAAATGTGCTATTAATTATAATGATCATATTATTTTCATGAAATAATATTATTTTATAAATTAATTGTAAAGTTATAGCTTTAACGTAATGTATTACGTAATAGAGAAGTGAGGATCCATAATCCATATTATAATATATGTTTGTAAATACTTATTAAATTATAACATAACAAATTTATAAAATATATTCCTATTGAAACTATTTTGAATAAAAAATTTAAAATTTAAATTTTAAATCAGCACTATTATTCTCTAATCAACGTGAATGATGAATTTTAAATTAATTTTAATTCAATTATTTACAATAGCTAAAACACTATACAGTACCTAATACCTATTATATGTGTTCACGCTCGAGTGATGAGGTCCTCGGGAATACCGAAATACACTTTATGAGAACATTTAACATTTTTAGTCTTTTATTGGTACGCACTACGCACATGAAGTATGTATAACATCATTAAAATACAAATTATTTTGCTTTTGAAGTAGCAACTAATGATTTTTTCATCGAAAGTGTTTTTTTGCTTAAAAAATTGTCAAAATTTAAATTAATTAATAATTATTAATTAGTAATAGTGTAATTTTAACTGTAAAAAAATATTGGTTTTAAATGAAATCTAACCATGTTAATTTCACAATTAAGAATCAAAATATTCTTGGATTTGTAAAACTACTATTTGTGAGCAAAGAATATGTAAATAAGTTCTTATTTGTTTCCGTAATTTTCTTGAATTTTATTCACTCCAGATATCTTTATGGCGATATTTGGTGTCTCACCGATAAGAAATGTACTAATATAACATGGTTCATTAATATTTATTAGTTATTAACTTATTACAATTTATAATTATTTTTATGGTATCAATTTTACACCAGTTTTTCGTCAATTAATTTATCGAACTGCAAGTTTATTAATAATCTTAGAGTTTTTAGAGCTCGAATTAAAAAATAATGAGTAAATCTAGTTAAGTATAGTAAAAGGAATAGCGTACGAAACATAATAATACCAACATTATTCGTTAATTGGACCTATATTATTTTCATAGAATTTTCAAAATTAAACTAAGTATTATGAAATTATTTAAAGGATTTTCACCAAAAATTTTTATTTCAATTTTATGAATAATTCGATGTTTACGCCTCAGATATTTCAGTGATACTATTCATACCCACTACGACACATTGGATTATGAATGCAAAAAGTGTACTACATGATCAAAAATCTAAAAAATACCTATGTTTATATAATGATATTTTTTCAGGTTTTCTATTTTTAATACTCTTGATCTCAGGTAAAACAATAAATACTGTATACAGTTTAGAATCGGCACTCTGGGCATGCGAGAGAAAATGAGAGACGCGTAGGGATACTGTAAAGAAAGTCGCATACTGAAGTTGTCATATCACTCATATCATATTGTTTACACTAACGGAAGAGTGGGCTTTTATACTATAACTGATAAATTATGTTAAACACAGTGATGTTCGCATCAATTTTGCCGAAAGTATATTGTACGCCGATGGGTCTTTCAATATGGAAACTTTTATGATTAATACGGTGATGGTAGATGGTGTAAATATAGATATGTAAATATATGGGTCATGGGTGTACTGTAGATATTAACAAAAAATTTAAATAGTTATGAGCTGATCGCCCGAAGTAAAAATTAATATCCATTACAAAATGTATTTAAACACTTGTTAAATCAATTGTTATACTATATTTTATATCTGCACGAACTGCTTGAAAGTACACGCAGTATACCCGTGAATTTTCAAAGCACAGTCTTGAGAGCATACAGTGTATGTAGAGTATTATACTCTATGGCTTATGGGAACACCGCTGGTTAAATGTTTAAAACATTTGTGCATCGTTTAAAAATAATATAATAATATAGGACAATTTGCACTATAACTATGAGTTTATAATAGTTATTCAGTCTATATCCTTATAGCCACATAATTGAACTTGCATTATAGTATAGCTTATTTACTCTTATATAATATAGATATAGTGTGTATTGGAAGCGGTAAGTTATAGAAAACGTAGACGAATCCCATTTTAAAAACTGATTTGAATAATTTGGATCCACGGTGAAATCTTCTAGAGATACAAGAGAAAGCGAGGGAATATTTTTATTGTTTCCAGTATTCTATACAAGTTGATAACGTTTTTTAAATGTTAATCGTATCTTAGAATAAAGCCAAGAATCGACATCTCTATTAGACTTCATAACGAATTCATATAGGTATCTTTTCTAAGAAATTATAGTAAACTAGATCGATCAGTACCTTGTACCTACGTTGAAAATATACGTCTTATTTAGTACGATTAACAGAGAGACATGGAATCACTACTTTCAATCCACTTTACATTTGGCCAATTATATTTGGGCATAAAAAGGCATAATAACGCAGCCCCTCACAATCTAACCCAACAAACTATCGTTTTCTGAGACGTTTAAATTGTAGTGATAATTAGTGAAAAATGTTTTTTACTAAAATCAATTATTTTAGCTTGGAGTGAGTTCTCAGAATATTTTACATTCCTAGATTACGTACCTGCGCCTACAGTTGACCATTATTACTATTAATTAATATTTAATTACTGTACTAGGTTCTATTTATTTAGTATCATTTAAGTTATACAGTACCCAGTATTTATTTTTTACACTATTATAGTAAATTATACCTACATGGCAACATAGAATTATGAATCATGAAAAATGTACAGTTGAACTGAAATAGTATAACTAAAAAGGTAGGATAAATTTAATGTAAAAACATTTAATCCATAATTATATAATAAATTCGAATTATTCAAATATCCTCAGAAAAAAACCATTATTAATAATAATTATTATTGGTTATTTTGTTGTTATGTATCAAATTTAGGCGGGTTGTTTTTTTTTAAGTCAAAAATCATGTTTTTACTGTTACCTATGTGTAGCACGTCATATCGAATTGTTTCTGTGAAACGGAAGTAGCATACATTTCGGTCGCTCAATATAGCGGAAATTTGTCAATGTAATATGTAATCTCCTATAGAACTACAGAAACTATAGGTAATAAACTAATAACTATACTAAATTACTAACGCAATATCGTGAAATCGGTCCGAAAAATAATCAATTGTCGCTTTGTAGGTAAACGTAACAAAAATAAATCCATGTTAAAATATTTGTTTGTTTTTATTCAATCATCTTATTAGAAGTTAGATATAGAAATAAAATATCCAATCGGTGTTTTATAGTTATATTGGCGCATCCACTAAATTTTCTAAAACTATTTTTAAGCTGTTTCTACGATAATAATAATATATGAGCTAACACAAATAATAATTGCATAGTAATATAAAAAGTGTACTACTTAAATACCTAATATCCATCCATATGGTATATATTAGAGTAGCAATATACAGTTTACTTATAAATAAACAAAAAATTATCTCTTGTTTCCATTTATATTTACTCTATTCTTAATATATAATAAAACAACCACCCTCCGTAAGCACTGCTCCTGAAATTTTTTTTTATAATAGAAGATAAAAATATATACTATTTTAGTTTATATTTTACCTGCAAATTTTCACTTGACACTGATACGGTTACATAATTTAGAATCAGATAAGCAGATTACAAATGTGAAATTAAATTAACCTAGTTGGCATTTTTTTCATACAAAAATGATATAGTTATAGAAGATCTGTTGCTGATTTAAGAAAAGTTTACAGATAATCATAAATGACACCATGTGAGTTAAACAGGTACGAATGTTAGATAAAAACTAAATTTTATACTTAAGTAAAATATTAAATAATAATTTAAAACTATTATTACTAAGGCTTAGAAGTTATATAAGAACTTAAAAAGGTAAAATATGCATAAAAAAATGTTAAATATAGAAAAAATATGTAATTTTATAATTAATAGGTATGTAGGTACGAAAATAAATATAAAATATGGAAAAATAATTTGTAATATATAAAATATGGCAGAAAACTGGTTGGCGTTTTGACATTTTATTGAATTGAGAAATAGTTTAAAAATTATTTTATAGTATTTGTGAAATTAAATTTAAAAAATATCAATTATATACCAAGAAAAACTTGATTCGACGTCAGTTGATGCTATAGGAGTGTATTTATATAACTTAAAAAATATGAAAATATATAAAAACATATTTACCTATAATAACTATATGCTTTGTGAGATACTGAGATAATACATAATGCTTAATAATATACAAAATACCTATATGATGTAAATCTGCGAATTAATGACAAATCTAAGAATTAAATAGCACTATAAATGTGTGACATTGGAAGGATGTACAAAAATTCAACGTTTCTTTGGCTTCAATTTTAAAAACCATATTTAAGCAATCTACATAAATATTAGTTTTATATAGTTTTGAAAAAATGGTTAAGACGATTCGGTGCAAACTAATCGAAGTTTTAACTATATATTATGTTCGTTCGAGACTGCTTATTCATCGTTTGTAATAAAAAAAATAAAAAAATGTATACAACGCATTTAATAATGTATTATTTTTACAGTCTTAAGAATCTTTCAAAATATACCTAGCACAATTTTAAAAATTAAATTGATAAAATAAAACTGTTCATGGAATTGGATAGGCCTGCTCGTCACTGATTATTTCACGGGTATCGTATTCATATTATACCCACGCATATAAATATTATAGCCTACGCAGGATTTATACATTAACAGTGTTATACCAATATTGTTTACTTAAGTTCAAAATATTATCACTATACGATTGCCCATGTCTTATATATTATCCAAGACCTGTGAAACGACCAACAAGAGATGCAATTGATTTGCTTTTAAATTTTAATGTAATATGATTAATGATTATAAATATATATAAATAGATATTTTTTCCTAAAAAACGAGCTCTGTTTGATTATCTGTAAGCCTTATTATCAGGGGCGTCATTTGGGGGATTCAGACTATACATTGGCAGCCCTATTTTTTTAAATGTTTGGTTGGCCCGTATAAAATGTTATAATTGCGCCGTCGATAAAATGTAAGATGCAAACGCGCTGTAATGGTGCGAGTTTTTCATAAGAAATTAATACTTTAAATCATATATATTTCTTTTATTTATTTAATAATTAGGTAGTTCATACATTTTTTAAATATTTATATATTTTGTAATAACTAGTCTATAAGCTTTGAATTTATGGCTTTAATTTTACGCTTGTTAACAATTTCAGATATTACAAACAATTAGAAATTCGCTTTTCTGAGAAAAACCAAGAATTATTTAAGATATTTCAGATTTTCGACTTTACAAGCTTATATTATTTCAATCCAAAGTGTCCATCTTTAGAGTTCTTCATAATAGATCATTATAAATATTTTGAAATTAATAAAATAAAAGTCAAATCAGAATTTTCATCTGCTAAAGCTTTGCTTAAACACAAACATATTTTAAGACCGGACTTAGAAATGATTGTAGATGTTCTCATTGAACTTTCTAATTCATTTTCAGAAACTTTAAAACTAATGCATATCATTTAAACTCTTCCAATATCTACAGCATCTAATGAACGCTTTTTTCTTCTATGAAAAATGTAAAATCTTATATACGCACTTCTATGGGTGACGAGCGACTCAGTGATCTCATGATAATAAACGTTGAAACGGACGAGGCCAATAAAATAGATTTAAATAAAGCTGTGGATGATTTTGGGAAAATGAAGAATAGGAGATATCCACTTTTTTAATAACTTTTAGTACTTTTACTGTTATACCTATTAACTTAGTTAAAGTACATAATTAGTTTTTGTATTTCTTTTTATGTTATTGTTTAATACAAATATTATTAAATATATCTTTTTTTATTTATATGAAATTAGTTAAATATGTTTGAAAAAAAAGTATTAATGAGTATTTGAATATTAAAATGTGGGGATATGAGTGAGCGAAGCGATCAGAAATTTTTTTAAGTTCCGCTAAATAAACATGATATATAAATGGCCTGCTGAAGGGAACAATTGGCCTGATTCAAATGTTTGCATCCCTATTGAAAAGTTGAGATGACGCCCCTGCTTATTATCCATGCCATTATTAGTATTTATCATGGTTTGGTCGGGAGAACATCATGCGTTTGTCGTCGAATTGCTAACGGCATTTCACCAACGTTGAACCACCTTTCAGTTTGCGCTTGGTCGACATGCCCCTCTGTCAGCAAAATTATTCTAAATTGAGGTTTAAATTGTATACAGACAGCTGGTTCTGCACTAACAGTAATATCCATTGACCGACCATGGGCCGTAATAGGGACCAATAAATTATGCTAAATGACCCGTACAGACATAGACAATAATCGAGTAAGGCTCAACCAATGCATTGAAAAAAAGGCTACCACTTAAATAGTTAAGTGATTTACCTACTTTTTTTTAAAAAAAAAAAATAATAATTTTTGATGATTGATATTTATATAAGTTTCACAAATCAAGGGTTTTACTGCCGCACTCAGTAGTGGTAATATTATATTTTTTAATAGGGTAGGTTTAACTTTTTATACCAAATTTCAAGGGTGACCTAAATATAGCACAAATTGTTATCAAAATTATAAAATTTCTACTGAATGCTAATTAATGTATCAAGAAAATGATTAGAGTCGCTACGACAACCAAAAAAATAATACTGTAGTATAATTTTTGCAATTTTCCACTTCAAAATAATTAAGAATAATTTTTCTCGATTATTCAGAAAACTATAGAAAAGTTAAAAAAATGACTACTAAAAAGCATCAACTATAGACAAAATGTGCTATCATTAAAGTACTAGGTCTGAATCTGTATATTGAAACAATCATTTTGGTATAAGTCGAGTACACAGACACAAATAATAAAAATGTAAAAAAATAAAAACACATCATGGTAAAATCAATACATTCCTCGTTTCACTCAAAATCTAAAAAATCATTTGAATGTAGTTTTGAAAATTACAAACACATTGTTAACAACTATTTAATGATATATTGATATCATGGGCGTCTCCATGGGGAAAGGGCAAAACGGGGCACTTGCTTCCTCCTAGAGTTTTAAATTTGTTTTTCCAAGCATTATCTATAAAAATGTAGGTATAAAATGTATAAAACAATCTTTGTTTATTTTTTAAAATAATTTTTCCCCCTCTAAAAAAATGTCTGGAAAAACGCTAATGATATGATTGATATCTACTAGCGCGCAGCGACACTTCGATAGGCTGCATGCAGTGAGCAATAGTGTAAACAAAAACAACGGTATAAAACCGTCAGTTTTTGTGTAAACTTAAAAAATATAAGTCTAATGATGGTAAATCAACAGCTTATTCCAGTGTGTGCATTTACCTACTTCCGAGCTGTATATAATATTTACTGTATCTACTATCAAACTATGCTTGTAATGTAAAATATAATAGTTACATTTATAATGTTACATAATAATAATATCCAGCGTCACAGTCGTAACACGAGCCAAGAATACAAAAAAGAAATTAATAAAATGTCACGACAGTGTATATTATCTCGAAGCAGGAGTTGCCTATTTAAACCGTGTAAATATTTATTTTTGTTTTTTAGGTAGAAGTTCTTGAAATCGGACGGTAAGAAATTAAATACATGCCAAGCAATGGCGTACACATATATTTTCAATGGAGGGGACTTATAATTAAAAAGTATATATATATATATATACAATATACATAAAAAAATTGTTTTATTTTATTTCATCTATAGAACAATATTTAATTTCCTGGGCTTTCATCCTAACTCATCACTAATATATTTATTTCTTTTTGACTCACGAATAGCACGATATACGGGGCCGAATTTAGGGGGGCAACAACCTTGAATTGCCACAAGTGGAAAATTTTAAAACTGCTTCTATGTATAGGTAACATTCCTTATGAGTTGTAGGGGCGCTCAATTTTGTTGCCCCCAACGATCCTGACGATATACCAACGGCATGGTCAATTCATTTAATCTGCCTTGAATAAAATTTCATTTTTAGAAATTTTTTACAGAAAAATGATTAAAATTCTAGAATTTTAGGTAACAGAAATTTTAATATAAAAGCTGTCGAGAGTAATATTATTCTATACCCGGACCATAATTAAATAATTTGTTTCATTTGCTGGGACAACGATATTCTCCCTCTTGTGTACCCCAATACGAGGCAATCGGTGGGTGAATTCAACGACCGGTTTTCTATGCTGGGTGGCATTATTGTTAATTGCTATCAAAAATACGGTATTCTGAAAACTGCAATATTATCTTAAGAGGACGCTACACCGCCTACACCTAAAGCGAAACGCATACAACGGTCAAGAGAACGCGCTGTTAAGTGTTTTCGCGATGCACGCGACGTTTAAGCCGTGCCCACTACTCGCAATCGGCGACCGGCTGACGAGCGCACGTTTGGAACCGACGTTATATTATTCTATTACTACGTTTATATGATGGCGTTAAAACGGTTTGAAATTAAATAGTTTTAAATAACATTAAAACGGTTTAAGATTAAACCGTATTTAGGTGTTTATATACGAACATATATAAATCGGTTTTAATAAATATTTTATAAACCGTTTTAAATTTAATATTTTTACTCCACGACATTATTCGTTTGTTCTAAGAGAATACTTGATAATTGATTTGATTCAAATTTTCATATTAGATAATAGATTATATAATTTATTCATTTTGTGTTACAAAAATAAAATTTACAATAGATATAAACCATGACAAAATTAAAATTAATTATTTCAATTCTTGGTGAATTAAAACGCAGAAGATTGTTAGCTGGAGTGCGAAGAAAAAAACTGTTTAAAATGATAATTACTAAAAGAAAATGTATCTTTTTCCATCCAAAGCAGACATTATATTTTTTTTCTTTTAAGATTATAATTAATAAATCTTTCACTTCTTTATCTGACCAAGAAATTCTCTTTCGTTTTGTCGGTGTCGGAGATGCCATTTTTCATGCACTGTTATTAATAGTTAATAGGTACTTACTAAAAAAGTTAACTAAATTAACTATTAAGTAGTTAACTTCCGTTTCCCGTACCGTATTAAATATTATAAACAAAATCTGATAACAGTGATAACACAATTAATGTAAAACATATCCCGCGTTTATATGTACATTTGATAAACCGATTTAAGCATATAAAACCGTTTTAAATTCTTTAACTACATAGTGCGAGCGTTTTAACTTTTAAAACGGTTTACAGTTTTTAAACCGTTTTAAAGTGTTTATATGACATTAAAGCGTTTTAATTTCAAAACTGTTTAATTTCATACCGTTTTAACGCCATCATATAAACGTAGTATATGATTGTTCGGCCTATAAAAAAAACGTTTCCCGTAAATATAAAATTCATACACGTAAAGGCCGTAATACAATAAGTCATATACGATTATAGGTATTAATAAATTATAACATTTACTTTTGAGGTCTGCGTGAAAAAATGTAAAATATATACAAAAGTACATAATTAATTATTTTAAATAAATTTCTTTTATTTCAGATTTCCTGGTCTTGAGTATTAAATATTGGTTGAAATGTTGTATAAAAATAAAATTACAATTTTAGAGACATCATAAAATAAATGTAATACACGTGTTCAACATGACAATATATTGACCTCAAGTAACAAATTGTCAAACAATATTTTTTTTTAAAAATAATGAAATAAAGAAAATACTTTGAATCTAAAAGTAAAATTTAAAAAGTATATAAGAAAATAATATTACCAAAGATACAAAAATATAATTTCCTTATTTCCAAAACAAGTTATTTGTATAATTTAAGTCAATCATGGAAATTGAAATTATTGCTTTAATTTTAATTTGTACCATTTCATAATACAAATATAACGTAAATATGGAAGATTATGCTATGGATAATCATCATACCTATTCTAAGGAAATCCCAAGCAGGTTGTTTTTGTTTTATATTTGGTAAAATGATTACAACGCAAGCATCTAAATTTATAAATATAATAGATAAACTTACCGTTGGTTTTCCTAGGCGGCTGGTACTTTAGTGAAAAAATTAAACAATAGACTGAAACATGATGTAAAGACGAAATCCATCTATTTCGTGGCCTGAAATAAACATGAGACCAATAACGGTTTACGATTGGTTTAAGGAAGCATCATACGAGAAGTGACGTCTGGTTTTATAGGTTATAGAATATTTAACATATGAACCGAAATTATGACAGTCCACCTAAGCTTCTATAATAATCTTAAGGTTGACATTTATGACGACTATTATTTTAAAATTTATAATAATTATTAATACCAAAACTTTTCAATAAAATTTCCATTTATTTATATTTGAAATGCAAATCTGAACCTACACAAATCATTAAGATAATTAAAAATGCTTTACAAAACGCGTGAACATTATTATTTATAACACAAAATATGCTACGGAAATTTTACTAGTGCTATTACTACAACAGTCTTAAAATAATAATACAACTAGAATAAAAAAACAATTTGGAGCTTTGTAACAAATACAAAAAAAAATCAATATAAACTGAACAATTTAATTTAAAAAAAATATATAAAATTAAATGTAGAAAAGTTATACAAAGGTGTATATACAATACATACAAAAATTAGAAAAAAAGGTAATACTTTTATCCATGTGAACAGATCGTTTAGGGAGGACTAACAAATACAAAAAAAAATTCTGGGATGTAAAAAAAAAAACATTTTTTTAATTGTTTAGCGGAAAACCAACTTATGTGAATAATAATTGTGTTCAAATACCCGCAATATTAGATCCATCAGGTACCAATATTAATACAAAACCAGCCATTAAAATTGCATACATTAACGTTCGTGGGTTCACTGCCAAAACAAGAGATCTAATTTGGTCCAATATTTCTATAATTATCAATAAACAAATTAATGAAAAATAATAAAAAATAGAACATGGTTCATAAATCATTTTTGTTAAAATAACTTATAAAAGAAACAATTCTTAATACCAGCATGTTTTGCAACAAATATTTAGTGTAAGCACAAAGATTAACAATAATAATAGAATTATTATAGGTTTAAATGGATTTTGCAGCCATTATTTTCTGTCTGTTTACACACGCGTGCAACATAGGAATTTAGATGTTTTTTATTTCCAAAATATCGATTGATCAATTAACTCGATAAGAATTTTCAAAACTAATTTAAATCATGGTTAAGCCTACTTTATGTCAATTTTCCCATTTTTTTTTGATTTTGTCCCCCAAAATTTCACAAAATAGAAATTAACATATTGGAAACATAAAATCAACGTAAGTTAATATTTGGGTATGTTAAGTACATTTTAAATATGTGAAAAACTCGATATAAAGAAGACTTCACAAGGAATTCAAATCAGTTTTCAAAATTATTATTGCAGTAATTGATCGATCGATACGTTGGAAATAGAAAACGTCTAAATTCATATTATGTTGCGCGTGTGATAGACAGAGACAGAAGATCATGGCTTATATATTCTTATATATTTAGAACTTGTTTGAATAGAATCATATTTATGCATTAAAAATAATCATTATTAAAATGAAAATGACTTGTATTAAACAGTATGAACTATGAATAACACACTAATTTAAGATAATTAACTGACCAACAAAATATGTATATTTATTATTATTTAGATATTCCTAAATATTAAATAAGTGTTTATTTATCTTAATATAAACCATCTTATTTTTTATTTTTGTTTACTTTTTAATAAATCATTATAAATTGTAATATAATTGAAACTTACGTTTAAAAACTGGGTTTACTGGTTTTGGTGTCCGGTTGCTCAGCAGAATTTTATTGCTTTTCAATGTATCCAATAATACTGGATCATTTTTATGAGTGGGTAGTATATAGTCTGAATTTAATACTTGACGATTCCACCAAATACCTTTTTTCCTACAAATATAATTATTACTAGTAAGAAATTGTTAAATGATTTTTAAATTATTAATAGCTTAAAATTAATCAGGTCACAAAATATTCTGTAAATAAAAGTAAGACATAATACTAAAATTCATGAACCTATAATTTTTACTTTCAAAAAATGTTAAAAATAAAATAAAACTTTTTAATTATCCCAAATCCTTTTGAAAAAAATATTTTTTACTAAACTTCAATGTATTAGAAAATGAAAATTACTATTACAATACAATATATATCTAATTTACCTCTGGAGTTTTGATGAAAATTGATATTTGTACAAGGAAGCTTTGATGAATTTCGGTGGTTTTTTTCCAAATGGCATTTGGTCAGTGTTTAGTAAGGACATAACTTCTTTCTGGTTATTTAGTAAACGATAAATAACACTTAAAAGCCATGGATTTTGATTTGAAGATGTTTGCGCAGCAAAAAATAATTGCCGATCAAGTAATGGTTTATATGGTACTAAAAATAATAAAGAATAAAAATAACAGATTAAATAAAGATATGTTTTATGAAATACAAACCAATAATCGGTGGTGTAACATTCACATTTCCGGGCTTATAAAAAAATTGATATTCATTCCAAGGGCCTTTAATATCATTAGCACCTTGAATTATAATTTCTTTACGGCTTTCAAAATTGATTAATTCTTTGGGCAGAACATATGAGTTACTTATTTTGTAAGGAACTAATTTATTGTAGAATAGTTTTAAGTCATGTGGGATAGTTTGGTTAACACTTGGATGAAGACCTGATAAATTAACCGAACCTAAGGTAAATATACCGAAGCAAATACAGACATAAAATGTTGATGTTATGAATGCTGAAACAGAACCATCTGTTTTGTTTCTCAACGGTAAAGATGAATAAAGAGATGTTAAACATTCAAATAAAAATGACCCAAGTGCAAAATAAGAAACATATGGTAAATATTTTCCTAGAAAAACATTGAACATCTTTGGAGTAAATGCTGAAAAACAAAAAAAAATAATTCATTAAAAAACCATTTAATAATAAATTCAGTTATTAAGTTTACCTATTGTAAAATCAAGTGTATTTGCTGGGGTTATTTGAAAATTATACAACAAAGGAAAAATAGCCAAGAGAATTGTAATCACATTAATGGTCAGAAGTCTTGTGAATACAGTAGAACACCATTGCCGAGATCTAGCAAGAGCTAGTTCTAGAAAAATAAAATAATTATTCATTTTTGAACTACGAAATATGTATTTATCTAAGTGACTATAAATATCAAAATTAATTGATTATTTTCAATATTTACCGCTATAGAATGTATGGTCATCCAACAATGATAAGCAAAGAACTAGGTACAAAAAATTGAAGTAGCTATAATTTCCTGATGCCAAAATGCCAAGTTGCATAAATACCTAAAAATAATAAAACACATACGATAAATTTTTTTAAGATGAAATATAATAAATTTGAATCAGTATAACTATCACAATATTGTAATACTATTTTTGTCAAATACATTATTTTTTTATTTTTTTTTTTTTTATTGGAACTAAATGAAAAATGAATTATAATAATATAAAACTTTAAAAATAAATAATTATCATAAGTAGAATAATAGAATTTATCAAGCAAGTATATTATGGTTTAACGATCATTTAATATTTAGTTAATAAAAATAGTGGCTATTAATTAAATTAAACTGAGTTTCAAATAAGGTTACTAGGATTGACTGATTTTTTTGATTTATGATGTGCATCTCACTGCATCTGGTAATAACTGGTGAAAAGGGAAAAATCCCAGGTCGTAATTCTACATGCACAGAACCGGTCTGCGCATGTTTGAAACTTGGTATAACAAGAATGACTAAAATTATAATAGGTATTAAATATATACTAAAATAATGGAGAAAAAAGATAAATTTAACAACATTTTCAAAAATATTCAATCTTTAGAATTAATACAAAGAGAGAAATAGCAATTCAGAATACATTTCTAAATACACACTAAGATTAATATTTCATTTATAAGTGTAGTCATTTTTTGTATTGTTTTAAGGGGATATTGTTTGGGAGTTTTTAGACTGCCATTATAATCCATTTATGGTTCTTGTTCTTTATAATCAATTAAAATATTACCTGAATATAAAATGCCAGTTTTTGAATAGATCTAATAGGTACCAAAAACATCATAGGTACAAATAAATCATTAATTTCTGCAAATACAGTAAAAGTTTTTAAAACCGATGCTGGCAAATGGTGAGCATGCCACGAATTAATACTTGGTAGAGGCATGTTTTCAAAATATTTTGATAAAGCTAAAAAAACAAAAACATTTTAAATTAAATTAAAATATTATAAAAATATAATAAGTTGAAAGCTTTAACTAATGTATAATGTAATTCAGTCACACAAATTTATAAAATAAAGAGTATAATTGACCTTTCAAAAAAAGTACAAACAACTATTAGATTTTATACAAAATTAAATGACAGTATCAGCACTACACTATTCTAATGTTTTACTAACAAAAAATACATCAATTAAAGATATCATTTGAATTTATCGTTCAAATTCATTATTCAACCTTTTAGAAGTTCTATAATTGATAAAATAAAATTACACAACAAAATACAGTTTATCAAATTAATTAAATTAATAACTAAATTTTGACTATTATCAATATAATAAGCAGGGCTTGTAAATTTATGCATTCGCATGTTTTATTTGCTTTGTTGGAAAAATGCTGAGTAACAAATCTGTGCCATAACAATTTTAATACAAATATGAAGTTCAGTAGTGCATGTTTTGGACATATTTAGCATATATAGTTGAATTTTAGAAATCATTAGCGCATACTATTTCATAAAATTTTTTATTTGTGTAAGGTAAAAAAAAAGATGTCAAAAAATGCTTGAAATTTTTCTTATTTTTTATTCCTGGACATATTCACAATCAGTGAATAAAATGAAAGTGTTTTCTCAGTTTATTTTTATTTTTGTAAGACATTACATTTTATAAGTTCTAACCAGAACCACAGAAACATTATTTTGCACCATCACTATAACTCTCCTAATTATGTGCACATTTAAATCTATCAATTTATTTTTATCATAATGAAACCTGCATAGATAATAAATCATAATTTATTATTTATGGAAATCTGTGAACAATCGGTTATATGGTTATTTAGAGCGCAGATATTTAGGTTTTTACATATTTTAATTGGCTTTATGCAGGTCATATTGGTTTTAATAACTTAAAATGTGGGAAAATGTCAAAAAATGACTTATAAAGTAAAAAACACCAAAAAATGCAAAATAAAAATTAGTTATTCAGATTCACATGCTAATGAAACAATCTGTGGCCAGAAGAGCATAGTCTATAACGTTCAAAAAACAAAAAAATGCAAAATGCATCAACTTCCAAGCCCTAATAATAATATATATAAAATCAATAGAAAAAAAGTATAATTTTAACAAAAATTAATTAAAACTTTATTTTTTTTACACATATTTTTAGCAAGTAATTTTAGAACTAACTACGAGAGCTCTGATTATTAGCTAACAAATTGTTATTAGTTTATTAGTTAAATTAAGTTTCATAACTATTAAATATAACATACCAGTTAAATCATACCAGCTTGTTGCTCCTGAATTCATTTTAGAAACACCAGCAGAAAATGCTACCCTAAATAGTAACCATCGTACAAGCCAAAAAGCAATTGGATCATGAGGAAGTGATGCAAGTGCAGATTGTAGGCGAAGATTACGTTTCTTTAGCGGCACTCTTATTTTTTGAAACGGGAATGGAGCGATCAGTATACATAGTAATCCCACTTCTAATAAAAGCTCATCGCTAAGAAAAAGAAAGAAAATAATTATATTTTAAATGTATTTAAACATTGATTGATTTACTAAGAACTTACACCAAGTCAGATAAGAATATTTGACCAACTTGATACAATGATAAATGAAAGATCCAAAGAATGAAAAATAAAAATTTATTGCAAGCTTTTTGTGATAAAAATCTGAAAAATACATAAATTAAGAATTATTAGGATTGAACAGTTTATTTATAACTGATGTTCAAAGAAATTAATCCTATTATCTAGATTTTGCTAAATACAGACATTTACAGTTTATAATCATTAATTATAATTATAACAGAGTAGCAAAATTCCACCACACAATTTACTAGTTATACCAATAATAATATTATACATTATATTATTGATTTTTTTTTCATATGTTATAGCTTGGCTTGAGTTTTGAATGTTTTTCATATTAATAATTTCTTTTCTTTTTAAATATATATTCAACCTTAAATGTATTTATATTGGAATAAATTTGTTTTAATGATGGTACTTTAGATTGAGCTATATATCACAAAATCAACCATCATTCACAAAATTGATGCTAAAACAGATACTACATGACTAATATAGAAAAAATTAAGTATCACTTTTACTCATTTTCCTGAATATTGTTAAAATGGCTTATCAAACATTCAAAAAATGTTTGATTATTTAATACAGATTTTTTAAGGTGGAAATGAATCACCTTTCAAAATTCATAATTTTTTTTTTTTATTATTCATACAAATTGTACTAATCAGATTCTAGATATAAAAAAAAAAAAACTAAGCCAGAGTTTGACAATTTTGTTCAATTGACAAGGATAAGTTAAAAAGTTTATTAATGCCAAACAATGTAATTCCTAAGAATTAGTTTAAAATCATAAATCATAAATATAATATATAACAAAGGCAAAAATCAAAAATGTAATTTATTATTCAGTCATAAAATGACGTACTAAATACTAATAGAATAATAAAATGTTATCTTTTTTTAAAATGGTGTACACTTTAATCAGATTATAAATACAGTATTGTAAAGCATAAGAAAATATAAAGTTTAAACAACACTTACCCCAAAAATGCAAAAATGATTCCAAATAAACAAATTAAATCAAACATGTATTCCGTATTTAAACCAATTTCTGATGACATCCATAACAATGTAGGTTTTGAATTGAATTTGTCAAATAGCTTAGGACTTTCATTTATTAATATATTTTTTGATGGTAATATACCATTTTCTCCAAATAGACCTGTAACAATTTTAATTTAATATTAAATACATTCAATAAATTACGTAAAATTACCATGTACAAGGTAAAAATGTTAGTATTAAAAATTTATAGTAAAAATATAAGAAATAATAATTATTATTATTATTAATTATTAATCGAAATAAAATCAATTTCATTTATAAAATAAATCAGGGAAGTAAAAAATAAAGTTAGTATTTAATTTTCTTACATAGTAATTGGTAGGTTCATTAAATTCTTTTTTTGTGAAAATGTTTATAATGGTATACTTGATTTAAAATTTAGTTTTAACTGTAATACTTCTCAAGTAACTCATTGGATATTTGAAAATTACCAGACTTTACACGGCATAGAGGCATATAAATAATATCTACATTGAATATATTAATTATTTTTTTAAATAGTTTCTAAAATATGTTCAAAGTCGATATCTAGACTTACATGTCCATTTTTATTAATAAGACCCATTTTGTACAGAAAATAAAAAAATGCACATTATTTCACACAAGACTTGTCTTGAAAACTATAAACTATCATTTAATTCATTAATTCTATAAATGTTTACAAGTAAAAATGTAAATTTGAAGAAGTATAAAACAATTAGAGCTTTAATATTTAAATAGCATAACCAAACAAAGTATCTCGAAAAAGGTCTGGGAGGTTTCTTTGATTTTCTTCTTGTTATCATTATTATCATTATTTTTCAATTAAATTTTAGATATAGTACCTAATGATAGATTGTCGAAATAAAAAATCTTATAAAAATCAAAAGGAGATATCAATAAAATGTATTGTAAAAAAAAAACGACACTAAACCAGCCAAATATAATGGATATAGAACGAAATGGATGAGGTATTAAATTACTTTCTTCAAGTATTCAAATATCGTTGAGTAGCGGACAACAAAAATCCAATGGAGAATAGACTAGAACAAACGACTGGACGAATCGCATTTGTATGGCCTGGCATAAGCGAAGAAAAAAACTTTCACGAATTCTAAGAACTCATGATGAAAAACGACAGACGAGATCATGGCCCACAATGGTGTTTCACAAATCGGCGACGAACACAGCATGGCACAACTTACCGGCATTTTGGATATAGAGCGCGATAAACGCTTGCAAGTAGATCATTGCGATCCCTCTGAGGAACAAATTCCTCGTGTATCTGATGTACTGCATGGCGGCGTTCACTGGTCAGGCACGCACGTAACACGAGTGGAAAAACGCAAGCGATTCCGTCGGATATGGGATTGCAATTATTTATAAACCATCATGTCGTATGTAGAGAGGAGAATTTAAAAACGTGACGTAAACCGATACGAGCCAAATGGGATGACTCTGAGGACGTGTCAGCACGGCGTCCGTCGACTTACGGATTACGGTTTACGAATTTACGATCGTCGAGTGAAGCAACTCAAGCAACTCGTCGCCCGTCGGCTGATTCACGGACGCACACCAGACACACACATACGCACAAGCACAACGCGAAACGCCGACATGTCGGCTTTTTCTCCGTTTTCCTACCTATCCGCGGTGGTGTTGCCACCACAGCCACACAAAATGTACAGCTCACACGCGAGTGTGGAACCCGCCGATTGGTCGGACCTATTAGATCGTAGCCGTCGACCACGACGGTTTGCAGATATTACAATTACCGCCACTCCGGTTATACCGGTAACCGGTCACAGGTAACACCCGCGGTCAATGGGTAGGTATCATAGACATAATATAATGTTAATACATTATATCACGATTTTTATCTTAAATCGTGCATTATATTACGTCTATGGTAGGTACCGGTGCCGCAGGCTAAACGCAGAATTTATGAACGCGGAAATCGTCGGACGCTGACCCCTAATAGTCAACCAATTGTTTACCAACTCGTTCCGTAGGCCCACGACTTCCATGTTTTATGTAGCTAAGAGTTAAGATATAAAAGTATTTTACTTATTTACTATTAACTATTTACTTACTATTTACTTATTTATTTGTAAATCGTGACTTTGCGTCAGCCTGTCGCGGTTGCTAATCTGTTGATAATACTTAATATCAAATATCAATCGTGCATCAGTTGTCCGGGCCCTATGGTCTGCAATGACCTATGCGTTAGAGAGTAGAGTAGTAGTACCCACTGCTTACGCCCTACTGCCCCCATAATCACGTTATGCGAATAATAGGATGTAGATAACATTAAGCACCACGGAATAAATAAATTCCGAATTTAAATATTTTTCCTGTGTGTAGTAGGTACTAACATTTCAACTGAGGTGAAATGAACACAATGAAATTTATTTTTTAAAAAATAATTATTACCTCTAGATAAAACCACCAACTAAACTAGATCCTTAATCAAATCTAGACAAATAACATTTTAGTGTTACCATTGTGTGGCTGCTTTTTGTTGTGTCCAAGTGGTGGGCGATAATTATTTGGAAACTAATTTATTTGAACTCCGAATGTATGGAAAATTATTTATTATTTACATATTATAATATACAAATGATGTATTATTTGTTGGAAAATATTATTATAATAACATGGAAAAAAGATTTAGTTGAAAAATTGAATGGAAAATAAAAATCTGGAATTCTAAATTCGTGGAGAATAATGATCATGAACAAATTTGTACTGGAAAATAAAACTGAAATGCTAATTTATTGGAAAATATAAATATAATCACATGTCATAATCACAACCGCAGCGATGACTCTCGTCGTCCGCAAGGTCGCGCCTGTCAACCAGTTTGGGACGCCGGCGACCGACTGGGTTGCAACGAGGCGCCGGGCTAACAACATAGATTTTAGACTTATCCAACCAAAAGTATTGACTTGATTTTCCTTTTTTTTCCAATTCTTAATATATCATTAAAGTAAATGTATTAGGAAATATAAAACTAACTTTTGTACCATCGATTATAAGAGAAGGGAGAAATGTATTGATTTTAATATTTTTGATTTTGACGCGATTTTGACTAGGATTGATCCGATAATCACATTCGTGGTACGTTTTTCATAGATAATGGTATCTGGTATAGTGGTATCTATTGTAGATACTTTACAATGGTCATTTTTCTTATTTCATAACACTGAACAGTGATAAATGATTAAGAAGAACTTGTAACAAACTTCTTGGATTTCTTAAATAATTAATTATATCAATAAATATAATAACTGATATATAATAAAAAAAATTATTCCTATCAGTATGACGATTTATCATAATATTTAAGCTTGTTTCATTATTGAACCAAAGAATAAGTTTTTCAAGGTTATTGAAGTGTAATATTTTACTCTGAAAGCGTATAATAGTACCGTTTACCTAAAATAATAGCATAAATAATATAACAATGCCATTGGTATTTATTACATTGCATTAGTGTAAATTAATTCTAAATTAGCATTTACTACAACACTGTACCTTGTGGTTGATTTGTTACAATTTCTTCATATAACATACATGTCACAATATCTTCCATTCATGATTGATTCTGCCTTAAATTTTTATTAAATTTACTTACAAATTTACTTTACATTTAAAAACTTACATTGTTTTTTGTTTCATTGATTTTTATCAGAACCTAGTCTCATAATTTGCTACCATTTTTTATCTAGTTTGTAAAGTCAATTTTTGAATTTCCCAACTCTGTATTTTATAAGCTATTAAAATTGTTCATACATAAAATGCAAATACTCTTCTGATTTTGGCTACATTGAACATTGTTGTAGGTCCATCGATCTCAAAATCGTTGATTACTACTTATATCTAAATTCTGAGTTAATTCAGTCATATTATCATTAAGATGTTCGTCCTAGTTTTACTTTTTTCCATTTTAAATTTAGAGTAGGTTGCATAAAGAAGAATATCTTTTACCTATATTGACTGTCAATGAATACAATTTATTCGATCTGTAAGATGGTACAGTAGATGTTTAAAATTGAAATGTGTTACATGCTTGCATGAAGATATTTTATTTTGTTAACTAACGTAATTATTGCGTTGTACCTTGTACATTGTACTTGCCAAATAAAATAAATTATACTATAAGATTAGTAGACTCAGTGTTGTATAGTACTTCAGTACTTGAATACTGTAATTCATATAGTTTTTCCTAATTGGTACTGAAAACGTTAGGAATTATTGTTAACTTAACCGATATAAAATAACACATCATAATAAATGAATGTGATGATCACGAGCGTCAGTGAAGTAGCAATTCTTTTGGTCGAAGTCGTGTATAAAGACATAAAAAAACAGATAATAGCACTAACAAAGAATTCTTCAAAATTCAGCTTCTAAGGGGTTTTAAAGGGGTAAAAATAGATAATATGGACTAGCTCTAAACGCTGAAGCTATGAATATGAGCTTTTTCATGATCTTAAATTTATGATGTAGATAATTACTATTATGCTACAGCGTATATTGATTAATTACAATTTATAAAGCATTCATATGATCATAAATCATAATACTGGAAAATGATGAATGTTTATATTATATACATATAATGGTCAATCTGTCACTGAGGACAAGTTATTTTATACATATAAGGATTATATAATTTAATTACTTTTTGGTTGATACTGATCAGTTCTATTAATTATTAATTTGTATACTTTTTCATATTACCTCATAATTCCGAATATTTCTCAGTGATAGTTTTGATAAAACATAAGAGAGGAGGAATTTCCAATTTGGTTGACCCACACCATAATTACATACAAGTATCAAACAAACAATACAATTTATTTGTTTATAGTCGTACCATATATGATGTAGGTATATAATAACTAGGGCCGACAATTATATACCCTTAAAATATGTTCTAAAAGACTAAAAAGTCCACAATAATTTATCTTTTATCAACAATGCACAACAGGGCACAGTAGGTACTGGCGAAGCCCCTCTCCCAGTCACCCGAAAATATTTTTTATACAAGCTACTGGCAGTAGGCACGGTCTAAGAAAATATCTTCTAAGTAGGCATTGTGCAATAATGATATTTTTCACTGAATTCAACGTTGCTCCTACCCTTGTCTACGTCCCTGTCATCAAAACACGGTTCCAATTTAATCAATTGCAAATTTTCTCTATAATATGTTATGATCAATTTATTGTCATTCGTGATTATCATTTGTCATAATATGATTGTCATTATATTAGATTCAAAAACGCGTTATCACTATAATCCTTTTTTCGATGTTATCAGTATGGTTATGAGAATATAGTCATAATAAAAAATATGCGCAAGGAGGTTCTGGACATTTTGATAACATAAAAATCGAAAATTTGCGATAATATTCTAGATTTCCAAATTTTTAGCTGCGACAATTTAGCTTTCCATGTTATTAGCGTTCCAATAATTTAGCATTCCACAAATTTAGCTTTTTGCATTTAAAAAAGAGTTCTTGCCTTTTAGGATTCCTTTATAATTATTTTCTATATGATTAGTATTCCAATTGTTTTTTTTCCTAATTTTTATTTTCATACATTTTATTTTCCAGAGAATTAGTTTCCAATACTGTTGTATAACATGTTTTGGACAATTTCATAATTAGTTTAATATATTTAATATATTTTATTAGTATATTTATTCATGGTAGATCCATAAAAATATTTCAATGGTCACTGGTAGGTACCCATATAAATATAAAAATCTCGTGTTTGTTATCGAACCCCGCCGAGACGGCTTTACTTGCGATTTTCAAGGAAATTTTTTGTTTATACTTGGCATGTCTGGGAATAGGTCGTTAAGTAGTTTTCACTGATCTATCTCCAATTTTTTTTTTATCTCGATATTAGTGTTTTTGTATTAATTTTTTATTTATGTATTGACGGTAAAAATATGTACCACCAGTTTTTTTAAAAACTTAGGGCATTAATTTAAAAATATGAATGACTGACGCGTTTTGTTATTTTTATAGGCCGTAATCGTCTATAGCACTCCATTATTATTTTAATCATAGACACCATACCTCCACAGACTTACAATAAGTTAGTTATTTTTTTTTACTACATTTCACTGAAAAATAATAGGTAACCTACCTTAAAGCTAACCTACCTATTGTTTTATAGGTGCTAGGCGCTTTGACTATTAGGCACGGTGGGGGATTCCATTAAAAACTATGACCGGCCTATACTGCCCCGTGCGAAACCGGGTGAAACTCAGCTTGCGCATTATTAATATATATATATATATATATATATATATATATAATAAAAAAATTAATGAAAATATATTATACGTTAATATTATGACGCGCGCGTGGAAGGGAGTCGCGCCAGAGGGGCCGGAGTCGCGTTTGGTGCGCGGCGCACGTTTCGTGCCGCCGTCGTGTGCGTGCGCGCGTACAATATCCCCTTGTGCGTGCGAACCCGGGTACGTGCGCGACAACGACGCCTAGCGTTTTCCTTCGGTCGACCGCGCGTATATTTACAGCGCGCGGACGCGACGGTGGCGGCGGAAAATGTACGTACGATTTTGTTGTCGTCGTCGTCGCCGCAGTCGCAATCGCAGTAGTCTGCGCGTCGCGTCGAAAAGTGTCACGTCGACGTAGGTACGCGCGTGCACGCACAAATAACACACACTGGTGTTTTCTCACCGATTCGAAAACATTTTTCATCCCGTACCGCCGCCGGCGTGCATCGCTGTTTATTATCGTATCGCCCCATCATTTGTCACCTGCATTTAATCATTGCCGTAATATTATTGTACGATACAATATACGATATCATATTATTATATAGTATATTGTACGCGCGCGCGCGTTGCCCGATTAATAATTATTGGCATAGTACAATGCATAATATTGTGTAGACGCGGGGACAGAAAAATTATAAATATAATAGTAATATTACTATAGTATACTGTGTACCCGCAAGGCGTACGCAACTGCCATTCGGGAAAGCGTGCGCTGCCGGCCGACCGTATTGGTGGTGCGCGGGCGGCGGTGACATGAAGAAGGCGGCGAGCAAAGCGCGCGATGAAAAGCTGCTGGCCGCCGTGCGGGAGAGACCGGTCTTGTACGATCAATCGATGCACGTGTTTAAGGATTTCGGCGCCAAGAACGCCGCTTGGAAAGAGGTGGCTTCCGCCGTGGTCGGTTGTCAGGACAAACAGGCCGGTCAGTATATTATGCGGTTTTTTTTTTTTTTTTAACAATACCCGTCTCGAATTTTAATGTTATTTATATTAATATACAAGTAACATTAAATCGTCGATTATTATATATTATAATATTATAGTACATTGTGACCGCAGAGTTGTATCGTGTGTCCGCGATTCTGGTCAACTCTGCATAATGTTCCTAACCCATCCGAGTATTGCGCTTTTCGAGCATCCTTTAACCCGGAGTTGGCTTCGATTACGCCGTGCTCCGGTCATGAAGATATCCCTAAGCCTACCCCAAAGTGATAATGCATAAGAACGCGTCAAATTATATTCATTATACTTTTATCTATTGTTGTTTTTTTTTTTATAATATTTTTGCCACCATTACTGGGAATGTGAGTAATACGCGCAACACGCGCTTCGATAATAATATTTTAGTAATATGTATTATGTTTTACATCGAAATAACAATTACTCCGATCCTGCGTTCCTTCCCCCCCCCCCTAATTGTGCGCCCTTCACACGCCACGCTTACCCCGCGGCGCGCGCGCAACCCACTTGCTGCGACGACGCGACGTCGTTTTTCGCCAAAAACCGTTCCTAGCCAGCGGCCTCGACGTTCAATACCCATAGCCACTGCGATCGTTCAATAAGCGTGCACGAGAACGTCGTCATATTACATAATATGGTGTCACGTGTTTTCCCGCCAAAATCCCGCATACTTGACGCACGTGGCACTCGAATATTAAAATAATAAATTTGTAACAGCAACACTCTATACGCATATTGAGCTACCCAGTACCCCGTGTATATACTACTAAAGTGTAGACATATTAGAACTGCAATACTCTATGCCCATTGCCCCTTGTTAGCTTCAACCTCTTTAACCTCAATTTCTATCTTAGATCCTACAAATGTTTGAGTGCAAAAACAAGGCCAAATAAACAAAACATCAATTCCTACATGTGCTTTTATTTTATCTTAAAACTTTCACTGATTAAAACGCCGTAACGACCCTTGGAATTATTATTTACAATAAAATAAATACACCTCTGAGGATCAGAGGATATCATAATAATGTTTATATTATTTATATTAGGTGCTGTTATACAATTTATATAATGTACACAAAGTGACTGGGCGAAGCGTAATGACATTTAAAGCTATTTGTAGTACAGAGTAGTACAGTATTGTAATATAGAGAGAAGAAGAAACACATATACATCATGTTATTGAAAAGTTGATAGAACAACTTAATCTTACTTAACAAGTTTATCTATATAAATATATTTTACATTATTTTCTTATATTTATACACTTAGGTCGATGTTTTTCAGTCACATTTATCTGCGAGTTTATGAATATAATCTGTCGGATAAAATTACCCGACAGTTAACTTGTACTTTTCAGTTTATGAGCCAACGTTATACTAAGGCCAACGGATGTACATAACATCATAACTATAGGATAAGTTTTGGATAAGATATATAGTACTTTTTCAACTAATAACTATAATGTTCAAAATTTAACTGAAAAATAAGAAGTACAGTATTATCACATTATTTAGGTACTGTTATTTATGTGTTTATCAGACATCAGTACTTATAAGTTATATTTATTATGGTTAGAAAGATTAGAGGGGAGGTCAAATCACAGTATAAAAAAGTCGATTTTCAAACCGATTATAATTCAGTTATTGAATCATATACTAGACTGCCTAGACTTAAAATGATATTTCTTCGTTTATTATACTATTTATACTTAAGAGTTAATACGTTATGCGAGATTTCAATATTAAGTATTTTGTATAATTTTCACTTTTAGTTATAAACAACATACTAAATTAGTCTTTAGAGTTTGATGAATAATAATTGTAACTACTCAATACAGCAATACTCATAATATACTCCATTAAATTTGTTTTTCTTTCGACCCACTGTAATTATTGTTATGTACATGGTAATATGGTTTGTAAAATATATATACTTATATATTATAATAAATTTTTATTTGTTTACAAATTTGACATCAGATCTCAATATTAATCAATAATCATAAAAGCCAAGTTTGAAAACCAATCTTGCGTCGTAGAAACTGTAAATACTTGATTTAAAATTGTTATACCTTATACATATTAATATGTTATGATGCTCTTACGATTTATATTTACCTAAAGAATGTAGCGGGTCTGGGGGCGTGAGTTTTTTAATATCCACCCGGGTTGGGAAACACTGCGGGCTTAGAGAACAAAATAATTATACGAGTATTATTCGACAGCGGGTGTAAAAAATGACTCGATCGTTTTCTGTTTCAGTGGAACAGCTGAAAGTCCGGTGGAAAACCTTGAGGGACGGTTTCGTTAGACATCTGAAGAAGAAGAAGACCCTGGAGATGTATACGGCCGCGGCGGCCATGCGTCCTTACAAACTGGAGAAGCAAATCGCGTTTCTGTTGCCCCACGTGTCGTTCCGTGACGAGGATGAGAATGGCGGCGTCAGCAACGACGAGGATTCATCGTCGCTAGCCGACAAGACGACCGACTGCGACTCCGCGTACGACCAACAGGCGGCCGACATGTTGTACGAGCAGTTCAACGTTGAAAAAGCGTGTAGTGAACATGACGCCCTGGACCGATCAATTCATTTCTTGTGCGACCAACGGTACAAGCAGGCGACCGCGACAAATTACAAGTAAGCGCAACTGCGCAAGTTTTTTACTGACGACGAAATGGTGGTGAGGGGTGTGATAGGTGTTTTTGACGAAAATTATATACGTTACCACGGATAAGGGTTTAAAACCGCGCGACCTTACCTTAGAAAACGCCACATCCGCATGACGTGTTGTCTCCCTATTACAAACTGCATGTCTGCATACAACATAAATTTCCGTTCAAAGTGTTGCGTTATTACTTATTAGCTTTAAAGTTTGAATGCTTCAATATTTGCTTAAATCGACCTATTATCAAACATCACGGGAAAAACATAATCTGTATTTTGTTGGACAATTTTCGTACATTGTTTCAATTTTTAAACGAACTATGCCTTTTTTTACTTGAAATATTTCACATACTCATAACTCGCTAAAAAGTGGCGTTCACACTAGATAAATTATTTACGCTTTGCAATGGGCGCAAATTTTTTCGCGCGGCATTATAAATGTATGTGTGACGTGTGTGTGTGTGTATTCGCCGTACAAGAACGCACACAAATATTTTCATCGTTCCACACACACGATTTATTAGCCATGGGTATTTTGAGATGAAGAAAAATAATTTTCGACATAAATATTTGAGATGAATTCTATAAAATTTGATGCACAGCATAAATGTTTACTAGTGTGGATACGTCTTTAACGCGACGAAAGTTGATGCGTACAATCATTGCGTTTAAAGTTGCGTGTACAATAGGGTTATCATCTTTTCTGTTTTCACCCGGATAATTCGGTTCTATGTATAAATCTACGGGTTACGGGTACAGCGAATAATTCTCCGACCGGGTTCTCGACTTGCCGTAAAATTAGTCCTGTCTATATAATTATCTGTAGTATGTAGTTTGTCAATAAGCAACGAGAATAATGATTTTCATACGCCAAGTGATAAAATAAAACAAGAATTATTGATTTCTTGCAACCATTAAAATAATACTGGTAAAAACTATAGTTTTTTTTTTCCATATCATATACCTAGGTACTCACCGGATAATACTCGTGTCATCGTTTATTCTCGCGTCTCACCCACATGGGTTGTGAATATAGTTGTTCAGTTAATACAAGTTCATCGCATATATTTGTTTGTACGGCCGTAGTCAGTGTCAAATGCCAAGTTTATTGTAAACATTGGAACTCCTTTGACTTGCATCAGGTTCACCGTTGAGCCAGTGACTAACAGTTGTACATATGAAGCTTACCACCCCACACGACTGGCGCACGATGGTCATCACTTCATCAGTATAGGACCGGCTTTAGCTTTCACTCACTGTAGTACCGCATCTATATGTATTTAGTGGAGGTACCCGCTTTGTACGACCTAGGAGAAATAACGCACCATACATAGATGGACGTCTGGGGGGGGGATTAGCCCCTCTAAATATTTTAATAGCCTCTCTAAGATCGAAACTTTATTCGAAAATAATAATGTTATTCGTTGTTTTTATAATTATCATTTTATATTGGACTATTATATCCCCCTAAAAATTCAATCAAATGTCCGCCTATGGTTCCACGTCTAACTCTCTACCCCCCCCCCCCAAAGCCGCACAACTGTAGATGATCTGGACCAGAGCGAACGGTGATGTATAATAGGAATAATAGGATACCCTCCCTTCCACCATCACACCGGGCATGCTGTAAGTCTTATCTGTCACTTGGAGCCTGGGGTATCCGCTTTGTACGACTGACGATACGCCGCATCAAATCCTCTGCGATTTCCAGAATCGAATTTATGAGGAAGAGGGAAATGGAGGCCCTAATAAAATTAAATAAATGTGAGGTCCCCACAATATAAATACGTCGTGTCTACTAATTAGTATTGTTTTATTGTACATTTTAAAAATCAATTTGTTCAAAAAAATATTTTTTAGTTTATTTATTTTAAAAATAATTAAGAGATAATTAAACATTTTAACAAACAATAATTATCCTATAGTTTTGACTAATTATCTTCAGTCATGAGAGTTAGATAACGGAGTACGGATGCTGGCCTTGGGACCTTCACAGCCCTGAATAATGCCATATGCCGGCATGTCGATGGCTGGTAGTGCCAATCTCAGATTACGAGCAAATACAAAATGTATAATAATCCGGTACCTAAGTCTAATTTGAAACACTGCATGAATTAAGTAACCTAATGATTTTCAAACAAGAAAAATTCTAAAGATTAATATGGATTTGTATTTAGGTACATGACTACGTTACATCTACCCGATTTAGTGATCGTTTTTCGAATTATTATACTCTATATAGACTACCATTATGTTTATTAAATATTGCGATGTACCTATGTACTATTATATTAATTGCTCGGCCATTGCAATAGGTAGTGATTTAATCGTATTCTTTCACTTATAATAATATACTTTATCATTTTTTTTCCCATATATTGTTAATAAACTTATTTTAATTCATTGACTGTTTCTTTAGATTGGAAGACATGGACTCTGTGGACGCGTTCTTTCACGCCATGGCTCAAACGGTAAAAAACTTGAAACCCATCACGGTAGCTAAGATAAAAAGGGCGGTATCGATAATTGTGTCAAACGCCGAAATCGAAGAAATGGAAACCTCAGTAGCTTGTGGAAGGTTTCCAATGACCGTTCCTATAATAACTGAACCTAAATAATACAATAACTATACCATAGGGTGTGAATTATTGAAACTATTTGATGTTAACAATATTTTATTCAATGTAAAACATAAAAATGACTATCTATGATGTGAAATAAAAAGGTTATCTTTTTAAATATTATTATTTTGTACTGTTAAATACATGTTGATGATAAATATCAATTTTTACAGATGAGGAAAAATATAAAAATAATGAATGTTTCTATTGAGTGTGATTTTTTTTCTCGTATTGATCATGTACAGTTAATGGATATTATTTATAATTAATAAAAAAATTAAGTTAAGTACCTATGTTTTTTTTTAAATATTATTACAAATCAACTTTTGTACAAAAACAAAATCTCTGAACAAGATTAACATTTGGTATTTGTATTGTATATATTGTGATATACAAATCTTACTGTAATGATTACAGACTAATGTACCATCATTAGGTAAAGCTAAGTTTTACTAGTCAATGCAATTTACCGTTTGTTCTCAATAAAAGCCAAAAATCATGAATTTGTCTGGACCTTTACTTTTTTTTTATTAATTATATTAACCTAAGTAGTGATGGCTGTAGTACTTGAAGAAAAATGTAATCAATTTAGATCTGGGGCTTTGAAATTCCAATCAATTATTAACTAGAAATCAATTTATTCGAAGAAATATTTATTTTAATGCTTGTATTCTAAAATCAAAATACAAAAACTAACAAGCTGTTATTCAACTTTTACTATCAGGTGGGCAAGAATTTTTGAGATGCAATCACTAGAAAAAATGTAAATGTCACCAAACAAAATATGTATTAAACTGTTAAGTTTTTACATTGTCGGCAAATAAATAATATATAGAAATAAGTAAGTAAATACAAATGAGTTATTGGTTTGTAAAATAATTATTTATAGACATAATAGATATAACCTTATTATTCAGAAAACATTTTATATGACATAATAATTATAATATTATAATAGAATGGTAATAGATAACAAGAAATGCAAAAATATTGCAAATATTAGTTAAAATTGATTAACAGTAATCGATAAACTAATTAATAAATAAAATAAATACATAGAAAGATTCCTCACAGCAAATGTATCAATTACACGTATATTTATGGATTTTTGCTAAATACTTATTGTCACATTTTTTGATTAATTTCCATTTATTGTTGAAATATAACATAAAATATAACATAAACATATTTGTAAGTTAAACAAATAAATGTAAAATACAAATATTTATTAGCCTAACACAGTAATTAGTAATTACTAATTATAAATTTATTAAAATCAGTTTCTGGGAAAGTACTATAAGTAGTAAAATTTGATGGAAATATTGAATAAATATTTAACTAGATTAACAATTATCAAAATAATTTTTATATTTAAAATATTTAAAACTTGAACGCAATTAAACTGTTTTCACAACCATAAATTAAAATGAATTAGTTTAAATTTATAATAAAATTGTATACATAATATTAATTACTATAGAATAAATAAGATTTGTAGATCTTATGGAATAATTTGAACATAATTAGCTGGGAAAAGACCAAATGTACCATCAGGGCTCAAACCTTGCCACCAGCCTTGATCAATTTTATCAATATGACAAATGATATCACCAGGATCAAATGATATTTCTGTATCATCAGCTAGATGAAAAATAATTAAGAAAAAATTATATACTATACTTTAATCAACATGAAATCAGTACCAGGCAGTGACTAATTTTTAGTTACAGTCAATGATGTTAAATTACATTTTCCCGCGAGTAGAATATTTTGCCCATGCACAGTAGTTAGCCACCTGATGCTGATCTCATTTTAAATAGAGTATAGTGCTTAATTTCAATTTCAAATGTAATTTAGTTGTAACAATACCTGCTTGATAGTCATATAAAGCTTCAGCTCTGATACCAAAATCGTCTTCAACATTATTTTGTTCATTTTGATCATCAGTTTCTTTAGAAATTAACACAGGTTGCGCTATTTCAATTTTACTTTCTTCTAATTCTGCTTTAACAATAATAGGTACTGGTTCTGCTTTAACAATAGTAGGTTCTGATTCAACTTTTGGAACTTTTTCATTTATTATTGAGTCTCTTCTAATGCTATCAGCATTCTATCAAAAATAGAAATGTTGATTTTACATGAAATGTACAAAAAATAAAATATTTATTTGATTTTACTTCTCTTAATAGTCTTTCATTTTCTATTTTTTTTTGTTCTTGTTCGTTTTTCTTTCGTTCTTCATCTTGCCTGAATTTTTCTTTTTCTTCTTCAGCTGCCCAAAACTTATCTCTTTCTGTTGAATTTATTTCTAAATTAGGTTGAATTTTTTTGTAAGCTGTACCCTAATATAAATCAAAATACATTTTTAAATGCTTAATACTACAAGAATACAAATAATTATGTTTTATAAATTACAATTTTCTCTATGGGTTGTGATTGATCTAGTCTTTCTTTAAAAGAATACATCGATGCTGATGACTTGGAAACTTTTGATAGTATAATGTCTGTGTCTACTTCGTCATCATTACGAGCATTTATTGTAACATGCGCTCCTTTTAATACATTTGATACATCACGTATGTGGTTAGCACATGTACCTTTTCTAACAATAGGTGCTCCTTCACCTTGCTGAAAAAAAAAAAAAAATTTCTTCATATTCTAAAATACATTTATTAGACAGATCTCACCCAATTTATTAAGACACATTTGTAAAGACTTGTTTTTTGATCAAGCACTCGACAGAATGCATACATTATTTTAGAACTATTTAAGTCTTCTTTCATCTCTTCAATTCCACCTTCTGAAAAATGTCGAACAAAATAATATTGTGCGAAATTAAATTTGTTTTCTATGATGGTATTAATAGATTGAGTCTTGGATCTAATAATATATATCAAACTATAATGAATAATTGTTTTTTTTTTTTTTAGAGAAAAGTATTAAAGTTTATAAAAATAAGTTATAAAAGTTGTAGCATAAATAATCATAGGAAATTACAGATCAATACTATCAGCAACAGGTATGACTACATTTTGGAAGCATTTACCCATAATATTAATTACTTGCTGAATAACTTGGCTTCATCCCAGAGACTTATTTTTATAAATATGTTTGCAGTTAATATATTGTAGAGACACATCCAATTATACTCTAGGTGTAATTATTATGAAAATCATAAAAAAAGAATTTAAGACCTTCAGTAACAAAATATTACTCCATATTTGATATGTAAATGAAGTTTGAAAAACATAGACAAACCTATGCATAAAATGTTAGTGTAAGAACAGCTATTTATGTCTTCAATAGCAACTATCACAGATCATGTAAAACCATGTAGGCAATCAGTGGGAAGATTTCGGTAAAATATGACAACTGAAATGACTCGTGGACAATGGACACTCATGATAAATCATCAATTCACCATAAATGTGAACTATATTAAAGGACATGATAAAATTTGTACACGGAGAGCATCCAGTAAATATGTCCGTTGTCATAACGTTCATAATGTTTAATTTATGTATAATCAAAACGAAATGGTCATCGTACCTCCGTGGCCGACGACTTTCAACACGTTGCTCGGTCCCTCGTAGCCGAACAAGGCCCTGCAACAATCAACATTAGAGCGTCGTCAAATGCCAACACACGTCAACAGCCTGCGTCGACATGGTCGTCGCGGTACACCGAGCTTCACTCACCAGTCGGTCGGTGTCTTGTCGTTAACCACATCCTTCCACGTTTCCAGGATCTGTCGTCCATTTTTGGTCACGTCCAACTGGGAAGACATGTTCGGTACGCGGTCGAAATGATGAGCAACAATGCGACCGACGACGACGACGCTGTCAGTGTATCTATGGTGATGCCAGTCCACAAAACCCGTCGTGGTCACCGTAGACGCTACGAGTTACGAATTTACGATTACGGTCGGTTATCACATTATCAGTCGTCGCCGTTTCAATATTGGTCGCCGATAACCGCTGACGATAACGTGAATCAACATTACCAACTATTGTACGAACGCGCTCTCTCACTCACTCACTCACTATCAATGTCTCTCATTGTTTTTTGCCGTTTTTGGGAGTCCTCTTCGCGCAACGTCGGCACAATTCGACGGATGCTTATAGCACTTTAGCCGTTAACTCCAATAATACCCCGCGCATCAGCAAATCTTAATCGTACGCACGGCTGTAGATAGTATGGTTGCACATCGGCCTATACTACACCATGTTCAATGGTGGCATACGGAAGGTTTTATCTCAGATTCAAAAAAGTTAAGTGTTAGTAGCGCTCTTCGCGAATGTCAAGTAGAACTATTTGAATTTTACCACACAACTTTTTTTAAATTTCTAAAATTAAATGAAATCACAGCATAGCATAACCTAGATGGCGCCAAAACGTGACTTTTTAGGTCATTTTTCATACATTTGATAAGAACTTTCGGTTGCCACTTTTTCGTTGCTCGATGCGCAACTATACTATCTACAGCCGTGATCGTACGTATGTATAGGCGGACATTTGGTTCAATATTTAGGGGGGGGGGGGGCTATAATGCAATGTAAAATAAAACGAACAGATAATTATAAAAACAATGAATAACATTTCAAATTAAGTTTCGATATTGGGGGGGGGGAGAGGCTGTTAAATATGTATGTCGGACGTCGGTACAAGTACTCGGATAATTTTGATCGACATATAAATTTGTAAACACCTCCAAAAATGTAACCTAAATGACGCCTATGGACGCTGCGTAACTACATTTTATAAACGTTTACAGTTTTTTCGTAATTATTTTACGGTTTTTTTCGATGTTTTTGAAAAGTTTGATTTTTGACTAGTCCAAGAACCATCATCCTTTAAGAAAAATTGCTGTTTGATGACAGACAGAAAAAAAAAGGACCTGATGTACAGTAGGGGGTGGAGTATACTTCGTTCATAGGATAGCCGAAATGGCGGACATTTCCCCGGAACATAAATTACAATTTTAAATATTAAAAAAACTCGGTATTTATAATTATATTATATGTTCTCTTATTTTTGGAGTGATAATTTTTCATTTGGGTTCTTATTAGAATATTATGATTGATTTGAGGGATCAATTGTTTGGCATTGAATCTGTTTTGGTAAATATTAGGGACATTGTGTATCTAGGTTTGATAATAACAAATATTTTAAAATTAAAAATAATTTATTCTTGTATATGAATTCGTATATAATATTAGAGCATCACTCGTGCCTTATAGAAACATTTGGAGATATTTTTGTGATGAGCTGTTTTTTTGGGGGGATTAAATACAAATAGAGTAAGATAAAGTGTTTCAATTTTACATATTTCTTAAAAGTCATTGTTCTTAACGTATTTGGTGTACTTTGATATTTATATTTACATTAACATATTTCGTTTAATCTTAACTTTTGAGTTGTTTTAACTAAGAACAAATTAAAAAGAAAAACACATTTTCCTTAAAATTATCTATTAATTTTGAAAATAACTGTAAATTAATTTAATTAAAAAGATAAAACAATTGTAATAGACGTCACATAATAACCAAGTAATAAGTATAAGAATAGTAATTAAAGAACTTGCTTTTTTCCAAATATTAAACCCAGTTTTGATAAATGTATCTTCAGTATAACCATTGATTTTAGAATATTCTAAAATCAATGGTATAACCAAAATTGTTTGCAAACATGCGGCAAGCATAACAAAATACAGCATTTTTCTTGATATTATAACTCTAACCACTCAAAATTAGCATAATAAGAAGATCAAAATGCGCGATTTTGTGAACCAAATTTTGATTTTGAATACTCCTAAGTAAAGCAAAAGCCATAATAAACGATATTAAAATTCAATACACCAATGAAATTTGGCTATTAATCATTACTTATTGCAGCACTGTTATAACTTAATACTTATAAGTTAATAGTTATTTTATCGCAAAAATCACAAAATCCTGAGATTTTTCAACATAGGGGGCTATGGAAATATTTAGGAGGGCTACCCCCCCCTATTTGCGCCAATGATTAGTGGTCGCACTCTTCCGCAACGGTATGACCGATTTTATTGAAATTTTCAATCTCCTGACTGCAAAAGCTTGATAAAATAACAAAAGAACAAATACAATACAGGATTACCATTTTTCGTCAGTAAGTAAAACAGTTTTGCATGTCTGTTTGTGTGTTCATTGTAGTCATACAATAAACAATGCCAGCAAGCTTTTTCTAGTTTAAGTTGCATAAAAACAAACTAGAGATCGTAACTACAGGTGAAAACCATATCCATAATCAGTAGACCGGTGCAAGATTCAGGTATAAATGGTATAATGTAGTTTCAACATTTGCTTCGTATTCAAATAGGATGGACTTCATTTTATAAATCTATTTGACTCTGATTATTTTATTATTATTTTTTTTTTATGTACACATAACACATATACTACTATATAAGTATATAGCTATATAAGCAACAAAGTTAAAACTTTACAAGGGTTAATTTTTAATAAATGTTTTTAATATTTGATAGTAATATAAAAATATTACGGTTTTTTGTGTACATAATACATATGTATACCGATACAGGATAGATCTATATTTAATTTAATGATCTAGTTATACATTTTATATTAACATTGGAAAATTAAAACAACCCAAAACAAAATCCTAGACACGGCCCTGCAAGGGCTTTGCACCATTGTCCTTGGGAGGTACTCCTTACAATATGTTTGATAATAATTAAGATAAGACAACAAATTTCTGGGTATTAAATTATAAATAGATTTGTATATTCATATTATTATTGTACCATCTGTGTAGGTATATCTAAACATATGAAAGCAGGGGCAAACGCAGGAAAATATTTCGGAGAGGGGGGGGGGGGGCTGAAAAACTAGAATGTTCATAAACATCATACTATTCAGAATTCATAATGTATTTTAGGTACTTATAGTATATACACATATGTATTAATTGATTATTACAATTTACATTATAAAATAATATCAATACGTCTTGGTACTTTGGCCATTATGTATTTGTAATACATTTGTAGGTCAGGTAATATATATTTTTTGTTCTTTATATTTCGGGGCGGGTTTAAACACCCCCCTGCTTTCGCCACCGTATAAAAGGAAAACGTGACTGACCAATAACTGATAGATTGGACACTGAAATTTGACATCCGCTAACCAAAAAATTTTATTAACTCAATCCCGAATGGGGTGAAAATAAAAATAATCGCTTTGCCGAAACAGCCTAAGCATTGAGTGTATGGAATTTAGTCTGTAAATAGTTTTTTCTAGTAATGTAGACACATTTATTTGATGAACGATATATACAATTTTCTCTTTAGCTATTTCATGTTTAACAGAGAAGCAAATAATGAAGATATTTTAACAGTTATTGCGGCCAATCTACTCTTACAATGCTGGTAGTTATACCTATCAAAAAGGAGTTTTAGGTAGGTGTTCACAATTATTCAGTTATACTGTTCAGTACAGCAATAAAGTACAACAGTCAACACTCTTTATAACATTATGTTTTTTAGATTCTGTTTTGTTTTACAGTAAAATATCATAGGTTAATAGATACGTACATAAACCATATAAACCTAATACTATTAAAAGAGCACAAAGGTGGACTGGTCCGGCGCGACGTTGGGAGATTTCCCGAGGGCCTACCGAAATACCGAGTACTGGCCTGACCGGCAGATCTAGTATTCAAGTTCACGGGATCAAAGAATAAAAATGTATTTATTTTGCATAGTAATTATTTAATTTCATTTAATAATACACCACTATTACTATTTCATAAGTACCTAATGAATATTTAGACATTTTGTCGCATTCATCTTGGAACGTTTTTCATGAAATACGAATTTTGAAGACAGCAGATACATGCAATCCATAAGTAAACAAAGAATTTTATTATTTAGCTAAATTAATTATTTTTTTGATGCGATTGATTAAAAATCGTGTTAGTTTTAACAATTAAATTTTGCATTGTCAATAAATTTGTTTGGATATGTACAGGACTTTTGTGTTTAGCAGAAAATTAAATATGTCTAATAGATGTACTTGATTGTTATTAGTTAACAATTTAATTAATTATATTGGATAATATCAAGTATGTTCAGTATTATGTTGATCTATATCAATAAATTGTGATCTTGATCTTTATTGTTGTAAAGAATAGAACACTAGAATAGATGTACAACCTAAAACAGCTACAAGCTTGTACAAATAATATCATAATCGATAACAAATTGTATTTCAGGGATATAATTGTGGAATATATTCCATGGTGAAACCAAGCAATACACTTCAGCAAAGCACACTGCCGTAAAACAAATGGGAAATCCCCTCCCCTCTAACTACCATCGCTTTGTACACATACGAACCATTTGTTTCAACTGAATGTCAATAGGGTCAATTAAAATTGTATACGCGCGATCATAAACTTTTTGTTTTATAATTTAAATGTGTCATAACAATTAAAACTAACCATTTGTTTACCATCATTGAATAGTTGTAATTGTTCAGCACATCTCATAATATATGAGTTGTACTATTACAGCCATGTTTATTATTTACAAGCTATCTTGTATTGTATATTTTCACAATACAAAAAAAAACCAAATCTTTCTCCAAATTATATTTAATTAAATGAATTAAATATTTTTAATGTCAACTGAATCGAAAAAAAAAAACAGTAACATTGCCCAATGTGAGTATACCATGGCTTTTAGTTGTTCGATACAGCTGAGTTGTTCAAATTAAAAAAAAATCCTCAGGTGGAGGTTTTGGTATGTGTGCACAACAAATACAAATAATATTAATAATAATAATATATATCAGCATGTGAATAATAAACATAAATAAATCTAATTCGAGTCAATTAATACTTATTATTATCATCAATAAATAGGTACAGAAAATAAAATTCACGGGCGCAAAAATAATTTTAGCTTTGTAAAAATAAAAAGAAAAAAAAATAACAATAGCCGTTATTTGCCCATCAAAAACAGATGCGAGGCTTCTTTTTATCATCCTTATGTTATCATACAAATTTTTATATAATTATTTTTACGTGTATTAAATTTAATTTGATTTTTAACAAGTTTATATTTGTCCATCAATGGTTTTGGCATAGACCAACCAGAAAAAAAAAACAACAGAAAATATATTTTCTTTGATTTTTCATTAGTTTGGTCTCAACCTATATTAACCTTACTCATTTAACTATCATCATAAAAACATCGGTATGTACACAAAAATAAATTAATATATAAATGATCGCATAATCTTCAAATCACTGGTACAATTTTTTTTTTTTTTTTGATATTTTAATTGAATAATTGGGCTCGCCATTAAAGAGAACTAAATAATTCTTGTAGAAAACAGTTACACAGAAGTAATTTACTCTAAAAAAAAAATAATTGAAATGTTCATTTCTAAATATTAAATATATATAAAAAAGAAGGTAATTTCTCTCAAAAGAACTGTAAACTAATATAAATTAATTTTCAGGAAGGGAGACTTTAAAAAATTGTTTATAAAACGAGCCGAACTGTATCACCCAAAAGGGATTCTGAGGAGATATTTTTATACAATATATTTTGTCGAGTGAAATAAGATACTGGGATCTTATTCTCCATCATAGAGCCTCAACGTAGTGTGTATTTTCTTATACATTTTGAAAATCCGCTATCAGAATCCCATCTTGTCAAGACACTGAATTAAAAAAAATTCATAAATCATGTATATGTCTATTTAATAAATTAATAATGATAAAAATCAATAACATACTTTAAAGATGACGAAAGCGGTAGTCAGAGCAGAGGCTACAATTTCTCTTGGAACAAATACAAGTTATTGGTTGCTGCAACAGCAACAATATTTTCATTTGGATGCCAAGCAGTGTGTAGAATCTTCTTATTAAAATCTAAACAATCCACGCTAATCTCATCTTTTTTACGTTTATTTCCAATACACACCTAACAAAATAATACAATTTAATAATTCAAAATGCAAGATATATAAAAAAATATATGAATTATTTACTTTTCGAGGTTTCAATATTGTCTTCGGTTTTGCAATATCTTTTGAAGCCTCTAATGTAACATCACGTTTAGCTGTCCGGTCAAACATCCGGAAAAAATTATTGTAAGCTCCAGTCATAATATACTGATCAGTTCCTGACCAGCAGCATTCAAATTTATCGAAAATACAATCATTCTCGTACAATGAACATAATTTAGGTCGCAAGTACTCGTGCACCTAAATTTTAAATAATAAGATCAATAAAATTTTCATTGAAAATATAATTTATAATAGGTACATAATAATTAATACATACAGGATATGTTTCAATTGGTTTAGTTTCCATATGCAAATCCCAAACTTTTACAGTCATATAATCTCTAGACATCATATAACGGCCAGAATTTGAAATTTTTACATCAGATATACTAGATATGATTTCAGAAAAGAAACTCCTCGTTGTTGGATCATCTTGTTCTTCAAATACTATAAAAATATTTATGATAATTTAATTAAGAACTATTCATTGATGTAGTTTTCCAAATATTTACACTTAGCATGTTTATCACATAGTGCTGAAGATCGCATATCACATAAACGAATTGTACCCTTGCTACTACTGTACACAAATAAATTGCATTCTAAAGGATGGAATTCAGCTGCCGTAATAACTTCAGTAAGTTCTTCCATATTGGTTGGTTTTATATCAACAATATCTATGATAAATCACATTAAGGAAAAATACTCACAAATTTTTGTATCATATATTTGTTCTAAAAATAAAGTTGTCAGATAAACAATATAAGCCAAAGGATACTGAAACTTTGATCAGTGATTTCTAAATTCCATAAATTTATTCTGAGGTCATCAGCTGACAAATAGGTTTCTTGATCAGAATTTACACTGATCGAATTAATATGGTAAGTATGAGCATTGGCGAATACTCTTCTTGGAGAAGCTTCAACCATAAGTTCCATTGACTTTAATACTGGCACCTATACATTTAGATTGGTTAAACAAATGGTTAAAACAACAAATATTAAAACATACTCTTAAGGAAGTAATGTTCATTGGATCCCTCATGATGCCACTATCTTCTTTAGTGTTGTATCCTTCAATTTTCTTATCTTTTTCAGACACTTTCCATAACTTAATGGTTTTGTCTAAATTAAAAATATCAATATAAATTTAACAGTTATGATTTATTATAATTATAACAGAAAACATTACCATTAGTAGACAAAAGAAAATGAGCTTGATTCTTACGCCTGAGCCACCTAATTTTATTAATTTTTTCTTCTATTTCTAAACTCTTAAGATAATCAAATTCAGGTTCATGACTCTGGAAAGTACTATATACAGTGTAGTCCCCTCGTCGTGGGATGCATGTTTTACTCTATAAAATGCAATCAATAATAAATTAATAATTTAATAAAAATTACAACAGAAAAAACTGTATGTTTTATTAATTTTGACATAAACATCATTCAAAATGTACAAATTGAATTCCTTACATATTTAATTTTAAGTTTTACTATGTGTGGTAAAATATTTACAGTCCATTTTATTTTTTAATCTGAATTATTTTAAGTTAAATGAAATGAAATAAGAAAGTAAATAGGTTAATTTAATACATTTATTTTGAACAATTAGTAACTCTTTTTCTTTTAAATAATTGATTACTTTATACTGGGTTCGAAAATTATTTTAATCATTTATTTAATAACATATGCACTTATACAATCAAATTCAACACGATTTTTTTTATTGTATTATTATACTTGATTATATAAAAAAAAGAAAGTAAATTTTTTGGTAGCATATATACTAATATATATCTAAAAACTGATGTATAAAAAATATATTAAATAAAAATATTAATTTTTCATTATTAAATGAAAAATATTAAATTTTTCAGAAAGATTTCTCAAATTTACTTACCATTGGATCCCGCTGAAATATGACAACTCGTCCGCCTTTGTCACCGGTTGCCAATAATTCACCATCATGGTTAAATTCCACACAGGAGATTAAATCGGCTGCAAAATGAATAACATTAACAATAAAAATAAAATAAAACAAATTGCATCTATTTACCTTCGGTAACATCGTCTTCCAATGTGCCTTTAACTTGTGAGAAACACCATTGTATCTCACCGTTTCCTACAAATCAAATTGGTTATGCATTAAAGATTGGCATATAAAATGGTTGTTTAACTATACAAGTTAATAATAAATTATTTAAAATTTGAACACAGATGTCAATTAATAATTCATAAAAATTAATGTTTCAAATATAAATATCTGATTATAAAACCTATTAGTTGTAAATAGGATAAGAATTATTTGTAAAAACTCTTCGAGAGCAAACAAATCATAAACATAGAAAAGCTTTGTTATAACTAAAATGTCATAAAATTCTACATACCTAGGTGATAAACATATATTTTAATTAATGTATACTTTTAAATTCCAGTAGAGTGATAAGAACATGTGAAGCATATTTCAAAGTTAACATATAAATTTAGTTTCTGGTAGCAAACCAAAGACCTTTACATACAACTACTTGAATTGAGCAAATAGATTAAAGACCATCTCATCTTTGCAAAGAGTAATTACTAATGAATCTGAGATTGATTAGAAAATAATCATAAGATTGATCAGACCTATGGGTTTGAATGATTACATTCAACATGAGAGTAAGCACGACCGATGGTTCAAGATGAGTTAAACATGTAACAGAAGGCAAACAATATCTTAGACAAGCTCAGGTGTCATGAATTTTTAACAAGTTAGGTAGGTGAGACGGAACAACGAAATATGACAAGGCTCACAACATCAAGGTGACTGAATCGACATCGATTACAAACACTAGAGATGGGAGTCGGTACTGTCTTACCGTATTCAACATCATCGGTCATTTTCATCAGTGACAGCTATGGAGCAGGTCTCATGTGCGCAAGTGAACGTGTGACCTAGAAACGTTGGCGCGCAGAAGTGACTGCGGCGGCGGAAAAACGTGACAAGCACAGAATGTGGATAACGAAACAACGGCCTTGTCTGGACCGAACCTTTCGTAGACGGGTATGTAGTGATGCGATGACGACGCGGCTTCGACTAAGGGGGCGAGAAACGATCGCGAAAAGCATGCGTTATCGACGCAGGTGCCGCCCGAGCATGGGGTTGTTGCTGTTTAGCGGGAAAATTAACGGCGTATTAAGCGAGCGATGGGAGCGTAACAGCAGACGAGGAGGTAGTGGCGGTGGCGGCGACGCGGACGACTATACGACAATGAAAACATTACGAAAACCACTTACCGGCCATTGTGGCGTCGATATCGCTGTTGCAGCGCCTTTTTTTGATTAGGTTATCCACCGTAATTACGTTCGATGAACCATCCGAGAGGAAAAAAAAATATTAAATAGGAAAAAAAAATATATAATAACAATCAAAACAAAACGCGATCACGGAACGCGGTGGCGGATACGACGACGACGGATAAGAGAGAATCGCGGTGGCGCGGCGGTGGTGGCGACGTACGGCGGCGTGATGTGATTTTTCGATTGGGAAAAAGTACGCGGCGAGCGCACCCGCGTGTGTGTGTGTGTGTGTGTGTGTGCTGTGGCGGGGCGGTGTGTGATCTGCGACGGTGCGTCGCGGGGTGGAGGAAGGTACTTCTGGCCGCGCGCGCGAATATCGTCCGCCGTGTGGGTTAACAGTGGTGCGCGTGCGTGCGTCGGTAAGTGTGTTTATGCGCTTGTGTGCGAGCCTGATATAATATTTTGGTGCAGAAAAGAACAACTGTGCGAGTACATGGTTGTATCCGCGTGTGTGCGCTAAGCGCTTCTCGGCGAGTAGGGAAAAATAAAAAATAAAAATAAAAGTATATCGGCGATAGATAATAGGTCGCGCCTCCGCGCGTGTGTGCGCGCTATCTAGCGACGACGGACTGATACGGCGGCGCACCGATAATATTATTGTACCGGCCAGGACGACGTACTAACTCAAGTTCTCCGATGTTATTATTATACTTGCGCGCGCGGGTGGCAACACCTGCGGCACCTGCGACAGTGTTGGCAACTTGACCGAGGGGTGCTAGCGCTCGCGTACTCACGGTCCCGCGCAAAAATAAATCCTGCGCGCCGACGCGAACACGGCTGTTCCAGTCCTTACGGGTATACACGATGCGGCGCCAATGCGATCCGTTCCCGTGCGAGATAACCACACTCCTGCATCCTGAGGCGGCGGCGCAACGGTAAGGACTAAGGACACGCGCGGACTCTTGAAGCGATCCCTCGATTTATCCATACGACGGGTCAAGGGTTGCCGCGTTGAGTTGTGCGAGGTTCATTTTCCCCATAGAAAAACCAAATTGAAAAATATATTTCCATGTGGACGGGGACTTCCGCGTGTAACCGGATCTGCGGTTTAACAGAGATATTATGGTCAGTTCACAAACGAAAAAAAGTACCTACACACGGCCGGAGTCAGGACGATTCGATCGACGTTGGCCTTTATTTTTTCCAAGTCAGAATTAAAGAACATACATAAAAAAAAAAAAATTGAAAATTCTACATCATGATCTGAATCTGAAGCTCTTGAGACTAAAAATTGGGTCACGATCCACAGGTTGAACTGTTCGAGACCACTGCCTTAAACAACGCCCTCGGTGTATCCAGTAATGTGTTTTGGTAGCTTAGAGTGGGCATAGTTTAGAATTTACTCTGTTTTTTCAAACAGCGTTTTTTTTGATTTACCAAAGTCATAATTAATACAATCTCGGCTCTGGGAGTATTAAACTCCACGACACACTCCTTTTAATACCCCAGTGACCATATTATAGTTACCGCCGCAAGAAAGTTGACCGTTAGGTCTTCGTCAATAACGACTTGCCACTTGGGAGGGGTAGAGTGCATTGTAGCAATGTTGTATACCCCCTTCTATAAGAGGATAATTGTCACGTGTGTAGACTTCATTCCCAGTGGAGTGAGTCCGACGGGGAACAATCAGAACGATGGCAAGGGACTGGAGATGAGACGTTAATAAATTCTGCAAAAAAGTTTCTCGCATACTGAGCCGGGTTCAAACTGATGACTGCTCGCGTTATAGCCATAGCTATGTGAACACTACATCACACTGCTCCTTAAGGCCATGAATATTGCGAACAACATTTGATCTTTATTATTATTATTTTTTTTTTTGAGACATTCATAGTTCAAACTATAATACAACATGGGCGTTCGACCATTGACCGATTATTTTATTACTGCTGTACAATTGACGGATATCCATTTATTGTTGTAACAATTTCTGTATATATCTGCCTCCATTCTATATATTTATGGCCATACCAATCGCGATTGTACAAAAAGATATATTTTTATATTTACGTACTTTTCTCTGCGATGGCCGAAAAATGTTAGAATGTGAATTTAAGAATGTTTTACTACAATCCGTGGGAGGAATAAAAAATAAATTGACGCCACACTGAATTGACCATGGAAGATGGAACTATGCCACAGTTTATATACTTAATTTGTTTCGAACAACGGATTTAAGCGTGGTTGTTTTTGATGATTAACAAACGTTTCATTTATATTCGTGATTTTATTCCTAATCGGGATCAAAAGGGAGCAATAAAAAAGGCTACATGATAACTTTCGAGGACATTATTGTTAACTTACACAAATATCTTCAATAAACAGCCAATTTAATGTTGCATATAATGAATGATAATAATAAAACGAGTACTATGAAAATGTTTGTTAAAAATAACGTTTAAAAATATTTAATTTTCAACCATCTAATTAGTATGTTCTGAAAATTAAATAAATATGCAGAATTTTAATTTTTAAATGTTTGATACTCTGATTTATGTATAGTTATTGATTCAAATCAAAGTAGATAATATTTTTATAGGTTATTCAGTTATATGGTTCCTAGTAATTGAGAAGTGTTTATATTCTAAATTTCTACACATTAAAAGCACTCGAATATTTGGTAAGTAGGTAGGTATCTACTATACATATTTTAGTTAAAAAAATGTTTTTCAGATTGGAAGTCTATTTAGATGTGTATAATGAATTGGAAGAAATCCATAATATACTCTTCAAAACACATCTACAAAAGTATAAACTGTAAGAAAATAGCAATTTTCATCTTTATTATATACTTTATAATGTACTTAAATATTCGTACCTCTTACGTAAGTAATATCATATATTTTAAATATTATTAAAATTCTAAAATTCATAAACACTTTAGGTAAACCTTTAAAATAAATCATAAAAATGTTAATTAAGTAAAAAAGAATATGATTCTTCATTTATTTACCAAGAAAATAAATATGAACATTTTTATTCTTCAAATGTTCAAACATCAAACCGTTAAAAATTCACTTTTTCCTAAATTTAAATTGAGTCTTAAAAAAAAATATACATACAAATATCTTACAATACAAAATATGCGATTGTCTATACTTTATACAACCATATTGTATTAAAATATACATCGGTAAGAAACTGGCTGTCTGGCGACTGATCTACTTCTCTGCTACGCCACGCCCCATGAATATTAAATAATTTTCAGGAGCTTACACATATTTTATCATCTATATAACAGTTAAGAGATAAATATAAACGTAACGTTTTAACATTTAATTTTATCCGTGTTTAGCATAGAAATAGTATAAACACTATAGCTAAAAAAATTAAAATAGTTGAGTTGGAAATAGGTAATTTTTTTTAAATTTTCACGAAAGTTATTGACATTTGTTCATAGGTAATGTAATGACGCTTTCGGCTTTTTGAATATGACCGATGTGATATGTTTTTCTTTTAGTCCTCAATTCTCATTTTCAAAAACATTCTTGTGCATACATATGGGTGAATTCGATGTATTTAAGGGTAAAATCTACTTTTACACTTAGTTTTGCTAAGACATTTTACAGTAGAGAACTATTTTTTTTTACTTTGTTATACACATAATAAAGGAAATTATAATATAAATACACAAGCTATTCAAAATTAATTTTTTTAATTTTTTATATGATTTTAATATTATCTGTTCAAAAATTATTGTAAGAATGTATTATGTGAACAAAATCTTAGGTATACACGACAAGATAGCTGTTATTAAAAAGTGTAGGAAATGACTAATGAGCATTATGTTACATTTTTATCGTCCGGTATCTTGGATGAAATGATTTTATTGTATTTTATTTTATCTATAAAACAGTGGGTACAGTGACACAATTTGGTTTAGATTATAGGTACATATATGAAGTATATCTTATTATTTATTAGAGAGCAGTGGTTCTCAAACTATTTTTATTGTAAACTTCTTTGTAATCGTCATACAAAAAGTTCGTAAAAAAGATATAAAAGATACCAAAATTAATAAAATAAAGATATTTTTATTGGTATAGTATATTATTTTAAATTTAATTGAATCTACTCTTAGAACGTTTAGAAGAATTAAGAAAGATCTAAATTATCCGGATAACAGTTTAAGAACCGTTGTCTTGGAGAAATTCAATAACAATTATAAATTCAATTTCAAAAAGTAAATATAATATATTTGAATGATGGCTTTGATTTCTTAACTATATTGAATCTGTATACTTATTTATATTTGATAGTATAATATAATACTGTGATTCAGAGATTGAATTCAAGTCGAAATAAATAAAATACTTCAACTTTCAAGTGTTAGTATATAGATGTGAAAAAAACACATAAAATCAAAAACATTTGAGACTTTTTTAAGAAATGGTTATTAATGGTTAATATTTTTACTAATTTGTTTTAAACTCTGTTTTATATAGATTGTATAATAACTAGATATATTAATTCATAATTGCCAGTATTTTTATTTTAATAATATATTGAATTTGAATTGTATTCATTTATTTATAAATTGTCACTATAAAAACTATAAATAAATTGTTAAATAAATTGTACCTTCATTTTTGATTTTTGTTATAAAAGTATCTCATATTTTATCAATTTATTATACTTATCATATTTTTCATTTTTTTACCTTTGTACTAATGTATTAAAGTTGTAGGTATACATATTATAAGTAAAATAATTAATTTAAAAACTTGGTCTTGGAAATATTTTACAATTAAAATAACTTTGTCAACATATGATTATACTTTGTTTGCTCTGCAAACCTTAATAGCTAGGTATATTAAAATGTATATTTTACTTATAAGATAACGTAAACATTAGTACGTGTTGTAGATTTAAATTTAGTTAATTCAATTTTCACAGTTTTGTTTTAGAAATAATATATTGTTAGTGTTTTGTTTATACTTCGATATAATAACATTCGTGTGTATTTATATTTTATTTAATATTTAATTCTGCAGCAGGTTATATGTTAAAGACAAAATTAATAACTATGTATTTATGTATGTATGGGTTTGTCAAAATAAATTAAAGAAATATTAAACTATTAAGTTATAAAAAATAATTACAGTGGATTATTGATAGTATAACTTTGGAAGGGAAACTTGAAAAATACTAAGTATTATATTTATATGTACCTATAGTTGAATATAGTGTTATAGACATCTCTAGAGAAACTAATTTGTTATTAAATTTTCGAAAATCTAACGTATATTTAAAATATTATTCAATTGAATAACAATTTAAAATTATTAATCTAACGGTAAATCAAAATTGAAATTTTTACTAAATTCCCGTACAAATCGAATAGCTATTGTTGTTTTTAACAAATTGCAGCTAGATTATTATTTACAATATTTATATTCTTTCGAGCTACATTACACATATTATATTATGAGTAATATAGTATAGTATATAATATATACGAGTATACTATGTAAATATTAAAGTAGGTATATTATACTATTATAGTATAATATATTGAGAAAACAAAATCAATAAATTGATGTGAATTGAATCGAAGTACAGTTATTAATCGACTGTTGTCACTTCTTTAACATATTTAGAATCTCTATAAAAAAAGTTTAATAAGCAATTTTTTTTAAATCGTTGAGAATATGAAGACATTGAAATCATTCGAATCATTATTTGATTTAGAGAATATAGTTAATTGCAGTAGAGCGTATGGAGACACATTTGTATTAATTTAAGTACAAGAAATGATTACAATGTGTTATGGACTTATATAGGTACCTGCAATTACTCGCGGGTTAAACATCAAAGCAAGTTGTGTCGGAAATGTACAAAGACATTTAGCGGACGGGAAGATTATTATTAGTAGGTTAGAAGTATTTCTGCAGACGGTTTGTAATGATTTCGTAATAATTATTTAATGGATATATCAAATAACTTGTATACCTAGGGCTTATATTTTAAACATACTTTAAGGATGGGAAGTAAATTACTCACAGAAAGATTAATTATAAGCCAGTATACGACTTTGACTAATCCCTGAATTTGAACTTTTAAGATCAAATAGGTTAAGTAATAAAGAGTAATAAACTACTTAAGAGTGACTATCTGAGTAAGGTGCTTGAATAATTGTTGAGAATGTGTTTGTTTGAGATACACCTATATACCATACATAATAATGTCACGTTTCTCTACACGTCGTTTCCGTTTAATTTAAATAATTCTGACGGATCGAATTATGTTCGTTCGATTGGTATCTGTTTGAATTAAAAATATAAATTAACACTTAAGAATTAATTTTTATTTCTTGAATGTATACGAACCTCAATAATAGAGATAACAGCTTTGACATGAAAAGGAATAATAAGATAAGAATACAATTAATATTTTACTACTTTGTTATTCATAAGTAAATCATCCGATTGTTTACGAAATAAAAAGGATTAATTAATTTTAATCTCAGTAAACCGAACAAAACTGATGCATTTTGTTTTGTTATGTACTTATATATGGACGTGAAATATAATATAATGTTATTAGTGCCTAGTGAATAAATCAGCAAGACGTGTTGAATTTCAATATGTGACATTCGTTAATAATACGGACTTTTATATTAATACATTTTTTATTGGTAATTTGGTAAAGCTATATTTCTGATTATAATACAAGTGTAGAATGTAGAAGTTGTATTTGAAATTTTGAACGATCCATAACAATGTAGACATTTATATATTGTCGCAAATTATAATAACAACAATAAACATGGCTATTTATACAATTATAACAATACCAATTTACAAACAGACCAGACGTATTAAGACGTATGTATATATATATAAGGTATTTTAATGTACAATTTAATTGGATACGAGTAGAACTGCCAAACGTTATGTTATTATGAAAATCATTTGTCGAAACTATTGATCATATGCTTATATACCTACGCGTGTTCATATTGCATACGATGAATAGGTACAATATTCAGTGTAATATTATCATATTCAAAATAATAATACCTAACTTTACAATGTATGTGTACCGACATAAATTGTTCTTTTTCGCTTTTTAAACAGCCAACTCATGAATATTTCGCTTCATATTTCTTTTAAAATGACATCAGTCTATCGTAACGGGATATCGTTTATATGGGTTGGTACACCATTTTTTATTCTGTTTTTCCGATTTTTCAAATCACTCCGGCGGCGACAGTGAAATTGTATGGTGACAAAAACATATAAAACCGTTTTAAAATTAATATCAGACCTTCCCTTTTTTGCTTTCGAATTTTATCTTTTTTTATTTTTATTTTTTGTTTTTCAAACTCGAGGTACTTTGGGTCCAAGACAATATTATCCTAGAACATCAACCCTCGTCCACTATACGAGTCAACAAATTCACCCTGAAAAACATTCTCCTACCTCCCTCTCGTAGCATAATATTCGCTGATTCCTATTTTAAATAAACAATACATCTCGTATATCATCATCTCGACACCCTGCGTCCTGCGCAGGGATGGAATAACATATTATGATGTTTTTTCAGAGAAAACAATTATAGACTCGGTGGTGCTTAGGTAGCCGCAAATATTATGTTCAATAAGACGTTGGGCTGTGGCGTGGGATACGTTTAAAAATTATATATAATATTATTTCCCACATACACTTTCGTACCACTACTATGTTAGGTACAGCCAAATGAAAAAAGAGGGTTTTCCCTCTACTGTACAGTAGGGGGTAGAGTGGACCTTGTTCATAGGAGAGATCATTACAATGGATTTGTTAAATTTGAATGCAATAATAGGTATCAAGTACTTATATGAAAAACGATTCTGAACGGAGATGATATGTTGGTCTAGAATAGGTAATAGGTAAACTATAAATATTATGTTATATTTAAATTGAAATATTACGTCAATATTTGCATTTCAAACGATTATAAAAAATAATTAGGTCAATGGATTTGAATAATTTAGAAATGACTGTAAAGACAACTTCTGTGGAATCTACTATTAAATTTTCAAGAGTTTTTGGACAGCCAAATTTTTTTAACGGTATTTAAAAAAATTATTTAGAAAAATCGAAAATTTAAATTGTCTATAAATAGTTCAAAAAATGTCAAAATACTTTGAAAACTTATCCATGTATAGAAAACGCCGATATAAAAAAATTGATTAAAATTTCATTTTTGATGTGCACAAGTACCAATTAAATTCATTTTCCTTTCAGCAAAGTTGCTGTATAAGAAATTCGATGCATTTTACTACCCCAAAACGCGATGACATATGACACACACACACACACACACACACACACACACACACACACACACACACACACACACACATACCGGTATATGGTATTCAGTGACCTCCATGTAATTTTAAAGGCATTTATGACATCCACCATAAACAATAATGTGTGAAAAAAAATTTTGACACCAATGAACTAAAAAAAAATTCCAATTACTGAAATTGAATTAAAACATTGAAATTTTCAAAAAAAAAATATTAAAAAGTTTAGCCACCATTATAACTTTCAATGACTTGTGGCCTCCGAAGTGTGTAAGTTGAGTACGTTACTTGTTACCTCACAGAATAGAAGATGTGTGTATGCTTTAGAGGTACTTATTGACTCCAGATGAATAGAGATACACACTACACTTGTTACCTCCAGCTTTAGAATAATATATTTCCCGTGTTTAATGAAGAAAAGTAGATTTGTGTATGCTATAAAGGTACTTATTGCCTCCAGAAGAATATAGATACACACTACATTTGTTACCTCCAGCCTATCAATAACTGAATTCTCGTGTATAGTACAAAAGAGTAGATGTGTGTATGATTTAAAGGTACTTATTGCCTCCAGAAGAATATAGATACACACTATATTTGTTACCTCCGGCTAATAAACAATATGTTCCCCACGTTTAATGAAGAAAAGTAGATTTTTGTATGCTATAAAGGTACTTATTCCCTCCAGAAGAATATAGATACACACTACACTTGTTACCTCCGGTTTATAAATAACTGGATGCTCGTATATAGTACAAAATAGTAGATGTGTGTACGCTTTAAAGGTACTTATTGCCTCCAAAAGACTGTAGATACACACTACATTTGTTACCTCCAGGCTATCAATAACTGGATTCTCGTGTATAGTACAGAAAAGAAAATGTATGTATGCTATAAAGGTACTTATTGCCTCCAGAAGACTGTAGATACACACTACACTTTTTACCTCCGGTTTATAAATAACTGGATGCTCGTATATAGTACAAAATAGTAGATGTATGTACGCTTTAAGGGTACTTATTGCCTCCAGAAGAATATAGATACACACTACACTTGTTACCTCCGGTTTATAAATAATTTGTTCCCTGCGTTTAATGAAGAAAAGTAGATTTGTGTATGCTATAAAGGCACTTATTCCCTCCAGAATAATATAAATACACACTACACTTGTTACCTCCGGCTTATAAACAATATATTTCCCGCGTTTAATCATGGAAAGTAGATGTGTGTATGCTTTAATGGTACTTATTGCCTCCAGAAGAATAGAGATACACACTACACTTGTTACCTCCGGTTTATAAATAACTGGATGCTCGTATATAGTACAAAATAGTAGATGTGTGTACGCTTTAAAGGTACTTATTGCCTCCAGAAGAATAAAGATACACACTACACTTGTTACCTCCGGCTTATAAACAATATATTTCCCGCGTTTAATGATGGAAAGTAGATGTGTGTATGCTTTAATGGTACTTATTGCCTCCAGAAGAATAAAGATACACACTACACTTGTTACCTCCGGTTTATAAATAATTTGTTCCCTGCGTTTAATGAAGAAAAGTAGATTTGTGTATGCTATAAAGGTACTTATTGCCTCCAGAAGAATATAAATACACACTACACTTATTACCTCCGGCTTATAAACAATATATTTCTCGCGTTTAATCATGGAAAGTAGATGTGTGTATACTTTAATGGTACTTATTGCCTCCAGAAGAATATAAATACACACTACACTTATTACCTCCGGCTTATAAACAATATATTTCCCGCGTTTAATCATGGAAAGTAGATGTGTGTATGCTTTAATGGTACTTATTGCCTCCAGAAGAATAGAGATACACACTACACTTGTTACTTCCGGTTTATAAATATGATGACATATGACACACACACACACACACACACACACACACACACACACAAAATAATAATAAAGGAAAAAAAACACACGTCATTGTAAAACCAATTGATTCCATCACTCCGTTCAGAATCTAAAACTAAGCCAGTTGAACAACACTCCTCTCTCCCTCCGTGTGTACGCCACTGATAAGACGTCCGCATGTCCGCAATCGCATATTACATTATTATGTACACGACGCGGCGGCACTCACCTGTAGTGTTCTTCTTGTTGACGATGAACCGAGTGAGACTGGATTGACGGATCATGGCCGTTGACTTGATGACAAACTTATGCGCGTGTGACGTGTGCGAGGCACCTTGGTCGGTAGCACGGGATACACGTGTTTTCGCTCCCGGCGGCGCGTCCGTCGGCCGCCATAAACCCACCACCTCGGTGTGACGCATTTCGTCTGTCACATGGCCGCGACAACCTGCGAACGCGGTAAACCATTATTGGACTACGATAATATGATAAATGGTACAATAAATGTTATTATAGGTACCAATTATTATATAGCACCAAGCAAAGAAAACATCAATGAAATTATTATAAATGTACGGATTGCGTTTTGACAAATCTTTAAGGAGGAATTTTCCTGCAAGAAATTTGCATCTAAGAATCTAAAGGATAAATTATATTTTTTATTCAACAAATATTACATATTTACATTAAAATATTAAATGTATAAATTTAAATGAATATACACAAATTTTATACAGTTGTATTTAAGATGTATTTAAGATTGTTTTTGATATATATATATTTTTTTTTATGAAGGGTATTAACCGACATTGTGTTTAAAAGAATTAAGCCCCTCAATTAAAAATCTCTAATTGTGTCTACAGTACACACCAGTATAAATCTATTTGAAAAAGCTCAGTAATACCGCAGAGCAGAGTTATTCATTCGGTCTTGGGTTTCTTAAAATACGTGTAGATACAACTGTTCTGAACGTTTTAAGATTCAACATTATACAAACATATTGTTATAACAATTAATAAAATGTATGATTGTCATATCGTATTTAATTTAAGCAGGACGATAATTTTCCCATTATTTTTTCTAATTGCACTGATGCGCTAATGCCACATTTATTGTGCTTGTGAACTCGATTGCAATAAATTAGAGGTTTTACAACACAACCACATTGTATTATAATGTAATATTTATGTGACTTGACATAAAATCATATACCAGCTCCGACAGTAGCGGCCAAATGATTTTTTCATAGAGAGAGGATCTGGTTATTTCTTAATATGCAATTTTTCATTTTTAATAAATATTTGTCAAACATATATAATATTGATAAATATTTGTCATGGGATGTACACCCCCCCCACTGTCTGAACTCCAAGTAAAGTCAGTCGCAACAGATCAGCTAGAAGCAATCAAGGAATTAGCTAATTCTGTAAATTAGTCACATTAGTACAGTGCCATTTGTTTGGGGTCAGTATTACTGAAAATGTTGGCGAGTCTAATCATGTGTAAGCCAGAGCGAACAAGGAAGATTTCAAAATCAGTTACTGTAGTTATAACTATATATGCAGTAAATCACTTTATTAAGAACTATATTATTGAATTTATATTGTTTTATTTTTTTGGAATAAAGTTTCTGACTGTATATTTTATAAGTACTCCAATAAAGCCACAAAGGAGATACATTCGTATCATACCACCTGGAAAATTATTTTTATGGGAACAATGTTTATGACATATTAAAATTATTATGCGCTTGTTTTATCCTGATGCAAAATGTAATTCAACAGTATGCCGAGTTTTAATTTTCCATTTATAATTTGCATGGTTTTTATATTCATACACAACAAAATGCGCACGGCCAATACAATAACTAAAAAAAAAAAAATCTTGATTCTTGGTATTTCTTTTATAATTATAAGCCACGTATTATGGCATATATTACGTAACTACGTATGGGCTTGTTAAAGACTATTTTGAAGACCATTTTTGATATTAATGGTTACTAAAAAATGTTAATTAGTTAATAGGATTCTAAGATTGTTTTATTTAAATGTGTGTTATTTGAAAATCGCACGCATTAAATGATTATAATACTATATGTACCTACTTATAATTATAAACGCACACCTACAAATAATTATTGTATTTTACTTTTTTTTCTTTTTTTTATGTACTACTCTCGTATATACCGAGGCTGAATTTTTTTTTCATAATATTACAACATTGATAAAAGTTTTAATATTGTATATAATATGTTTAACAGATTTATTTATTCAATAACTTTAAACTTGGATAATGGGTTATGTTTGACGATTGCAATTATAATACGTAAAATGTATTACATGTTAATGTAAACAAGGCTGTAAACATAACCTTGTCATAACTTTTAAAAATCTAATTGGTGTTGTTGTACACGAAAAATGGAAAGTTTAGGTATTTATCTAAATTTTTCTAAGTGTCATCGTCCTTTTAATTGAATCGCACGATTTCTGAAATTTCGTAATCATCTATGTGTATAGTAGTTCATAGTTGCTAAAGATAAAATTTCGTTTATGAATATAACAATTAACAATTTAGGTTTTTAAATACTTCAATAAAACTAATTACTGACTCAAATTAATCGAATTAAAACTTTATATTTTTGTATTGAAATGAACATATTATATAAATATATAATGATTTATGTAATTCAACAATTATTACGCTGTATATGGCGTATATATCCAATACGTTAAACAATAAGGTCGATAGAAAATGCATTCCTAGATTTAAAGGTGTGTCTACGTTCTAAGTCTATACGACCTACATGTCCGAAATGACAAATGCAATGACAAAATAGAACTACTTTAGCTCGCAAATAAGATGTGAAAACCTAGTTTTTACGAATAGGGTTAGACAAGGTCTTCTGGGTCTGGGTGTCAAGGGCAATTAATCGAAGCTTTCTCTATTCGTTTCTTTCTTGGACTGCTACTACTTCTTTTAATTAACTCATTAATGGTTATGTTGCTACAGTAAATTTAACAAATAATAGTAAAATACACAAATAGCTCATAAATAAATCTCAAGTTACATGGACAAACAATTAAATTTATTACATCAAAATAAGTGCCTATAAATGGGTTCTATAGAAAAAAAAGATATAGAGACATGTATTGTGTGATTGACTTCTTGATGATTTAAAAATGTTATGTAAGTATGTATTTTACAGCATCTAAAAATCAAATTTAAGTTCATAAAATCTTAAATACATCGGAAATTGTTTTTTATTTAACGGTAAACAGTTAAGTTTATCTGACAGTTAACATGACATTGTAGAGAATATGATTTCTTCGGACAACAAAAGAAGAAATAATATTTACCTATTGTTTAATATGATTAGACTTTAATCTATTTTTCAGAGAAGTCTTCGGCTACTATAGGTTATGGCTATTAGTCCTACATGTAGGTTTTTTTTAGTTTTAAGGGAACTGTAGGGGGTTAAACATGTGGGTAGATTGGACATTATAAAAATATGATTGTACATTTGTATTGGATTGGACTACTACTGCAAGGGGTTTCATTAATCAGATTATTTTCGGTGTTGTTGTAAAGTATAATCTTCTCCTGTGCAGTAGCCAGTACATTTTCTTCAAACCAAATAATACTAAAAATATTTAAAACAATTGTTTTTTTAAAATTAAAATAAACTATTTGGTAAACTATTTATTTTTTAACAACTAGACAGTATTTCCAATACATCGGTAAGTACTGAATTTTTGTTCGCTTCGACTCTGACTAAACACATTCTTTAAAAGTTTCACTTTTTACTTTATGGGATCCCACTATTTTTTGATTTTTTTCTCTGATATCTAAGTACGTATTTAATGTATTTCATTGCTTTAAAAGGATGATAACAGAATAATCCATGGAAATCATTCGTTTTTAAATTTATGAAATACATATAGATCAAGGTTTTTACCTATAAGAGCGTTTGCATTGTAATATAATGTTTTAATTGTTTGTATAAAAATTTTTAACTAAAAAATAAGTAAAAACGCATAGTTTGTTACTTTTTAATCTATCATAGAATCTATATTATAAATTATAATATAGTAAAATATACATAATTTAACTCAATATTGTACTACTTGTTATTAAAAATTTGAAACATTGTCTTTCTTCAAAATATTCTTCAATTTTATGGTGATATGGTGATGGTCATATAAATGATATTGCATGTTATGGACTAAATGGAGTTAATCTAAATAAATAGATTTAACACTATTTTTTACGACAGTAAAGGTAGCTTTAAGTGTAGTTTGAAGTGTAGACTGTTGGTTATTAATGTTATTTACATAAGTACTAATTTTATTAGGTATGTAGGTACTACATATACATATTTCAAAGTAAAATTATAATTTGCTAAAAGTTTGTCATAAAAACGTTATCTAATTTAGTATTACGGCGCCTGTTGAATTATTTTGAATTTTATTTTTTTAATTATTTCTATTTCACTATGTTAGCGCATTTTGACAATAACGTATATTATATTATATGTAAATATTATTTTATAGGACTCGAATTTTAAAATTAAAGGTTTTATACTAGGGTTTAGATAAAATTAAAATAATCATTTTGTAAAATTAATTTTTAGGAAAATATTACAACATTACTAAAAAAAGTTATATTACAGTTTGGTCATTTATTTATTAAACTTTTAGAAAATGTGAATTTAATTATATGTGGGATCAATCAAGAATATAAATCAGTTATTATGTACTGCCAGTTATTACTGGCGGTGATATTGTGTAATTGACAATAATAATAATTATAAAAATTTTCGGCAAACTTTTAATTAAAAATGTAGGAAATTAATGGATTAACCTCTACTTAAGCACCAACATTTTTTAGACATCAGGAACACAAAATGGCTATTTTGAATATTTTTTCAAAATGAAACAATACAATTTGAGATATTTTGTTTTTAATTAAATTTTGTAAGTAATTTTGTTGTAGTGCATAATTATAGATATTATTCTGGATATTATTTATGAAAAATAAAAATGAAAACTAATGAAAATAACAAAGATTATTATAATTATCAAATAGTTCTGGTATATCCTGTGCAAATATAATAATATATACATAATTATATTTTGATCATAATACCAATATTGAGTAATTAACTTATTTTAAAAATTATTTTATTTTATTATTGTATTAATATCACATAATTATTTTGCTAAACATAAAGCTTGAAGTATTCAATTTGAAAAATAGATAACTCTATTATGGTACCATAGATGTGATATGATTTGGTTACTAGATAAATTATCAAGAACGAGTTTTAGATCACTCGAATAATTACAAATATAGTATATAAAAATGCGGCTTAATTATAATTGAAATAAAATCAAAGTACAATAATGTATTACTATTTGCTATGTTGAACGTAACATTTGATTTGACTGTGTATCGTGACTGAAATTAATTTATAGTTATATTATAGTATTGAACGAATGATATGTAGATAATTCAGTGTTTACTTTCCAAATAAATTCTATGTCTCATTGAATCTTTGCAAATAATTTACAATAACGTGTATAGTACAAGGGATGGCGGTTGTCACATTTTTAAAATAAAACGTCACTGCTTTGATAATATTATAACAAATGTCAATGCCATGCACTTTGTAGTGTAGTGTAATGTATACTGTAGGTTACCTTAGTATTCTCAAAATTAATGTTTGAAATAAAGTACAATAACAAGTTAACAAGACGACAGTAGGAAAAAAGGGATAAACAAAAAGTAAAAAGGTCTACTATAACGATAAGGTTCTTTCAACTCAGTAGTGATCTTCAAACTCATTATTACTAGAAAGATAAGTATAATGTTATGTGCCGATGCCTATTTGCGAAAAATAGATCTTTAATTTTTATCAGAATAGGAAAAATCATAGAATTATAATTATGAAGTGCAGTTGTTCATTATATTTTTGAAAATCTAATTTTTTTTTTTGCTGTTGATGAGTTAAATAAGATGAGATAGTAAGAGATCTACCAATCCTATTGAGTCATTTTAATAGGGTATAATTTAGTGAAGTTTTCTTTGCTTCTACCCACATACTCGTTAATAATAATCATAATTATATAAATCCATGTTAAATACATCTCACGCATTCCATTTTACGAAGCAGTTCTTTGTAAATGAAATAAAAAAAATACTTATACGGTCATTAATTAATTTAGAAATGCATTATTAGATATAGGTTCAAACAATTTAATATTCATAGAAAACAAATGTTAAATATGTAAGCATAATTAATCTGCATGTGTTTTTATGTGTAAAAACGACGTATAAAATACATGTTGACGATAGAATTAAGTTTGTCCAGAAAATTAAACAAATTTGGTTGGAGAGAATTCAATAGAATATGAGAAGCGTTTTGACGCAGGTACATACATTTGTTACGTAATACATAATGTCATAAATTAATATCATCATTAAACTTCAGTATCCTATGTATGAAAAAAAACATTGTTATTCCAAGCAGTATAGTATACATGTTTTGACGTTTTGTACGTAAATAAATTTATGTTAAAATATTGTTATAAATAAATTGAAAGTAAATAATATTGCTCACCAATTGTCATACACACATATTTAATAATATAAAGTATAATCATTAATTATAGATATATTTATATATAAATATATTTATTTTCAATGGTAATTCTAATAATAAAATTAGTAAGTTATTAATTTTATTTTATTACGAAACTTTGATATTATTTTCTATTAATGAGTGAACGTTAATATCAATAAACATACTATAAAAATTAAGTGCTTAACGTTTAAAATTAGCCCAAAAAATAATTTAAATCTATTTTTTTATTGTTTAATATTGAAAGAATGTTAATTTTTTAATTTTAATTTAGAAAAGCTAACAAGTTATTATCTTGGGTATTATTTATTTATTTATTTGATTATTTTTATTCTTGAGAACTTTTATAATGATTATTCTTTAGTATGTTCCACTTAATATTTCTTACGTCTTACCTCTATCCTCACATAATTATATAGTTAATTTAGTTAATTATATATACACATTTTTTCACAGAATTGAGTTATGTACTTTTTACAGTAACATAAACGCAACGCATATATATTATTAAATTGTCTATACATAACCCCTTAGTAAATTATCGCTTTTGATGTCTTGTGTCCTTATAAAAAATAAGTTTTTAGTTATTATTAAAAAATGTAAGTAATATTTACACCTTGTCTTCTTTTATTCTTAGAGTAAAATAAGAAATAAAAGTTTTAATTATTTAATTTTTGTTAATAAATTACAAAATATACGAGTATTAAGTATTATAATTATGAATCTATATTATATATATAACTTTTTTAATAAAAATTATTTTATATTAGTTTATTATATTTATATTTATTTATTATTTACTTTCTCATTATTGACTCAATCTGATAATAGGAACATCATATACTAATATAACTCATATAATCTTGTTTAATATATTTTCTTGTACAAACAATAACTACTCCTTTGAATGTTAATATATTCTTAAATTATACCTATTAAAAAGTTCAGCTAAATTTAATCAAACAGAAATAAGCTGAGATTTTACGGAGATTACAAAAAAAAAAAAAATGTACGGTTTTATTATATTATAACTTGATATAAGTTTATATTTTTATCTCATTCTTACATTATACAATTTATACGTCTCTTTTAAACAATCTATTATTCCCGTTGATTACGATAAAATGATTAGATTTATTTCTAGACAAAACTCAAATTGATTTTATTCTTATAATTTATCTTCACTTCATGTATAGTTATTAATAATATTATACAATAGTGTTTTCAAATAAAAAATTATATCTCACACCAGAATAGCAGAATCTAAAAAATTTTATAACAACTATGAATACATCGCAATAGATTTGTATAATTTTTTGGTGTGATATAGCATTTTGAAGGAAACTTTACTAAAACATAAAATTTTGTTTTGAAACTTTTACGTATGCCATAAAAGTTTTATATTTTTTAAATTAGTATTACTTTGTATATCAGATTAATTGATCGATTTTATTTTTATTTTTATTTTTATTTTATTACAATTAAAATATGTAGAGAAAAAATGAGTGACAGAAATGATTAATCACAACAGTTTTAGACTATTACTTATTATTATAGCTCATTTAGTTAGATTTATAATGAAAACGAAAGGGATTACTCATGGGATATACTGCACCTAAGCCAGTGAGTATATTTAAAATGAGAAGTACTTAATTTTTGGCACCAACATTTGAAATTATTTAAGTACTATATTATAGTTGACGAAGTAATTAGTTCAGTCTTGTTTATGTCAAAACTGAGGTCATTTAATCAGAAAATAGTAAATACTTTTTATTTGAATATAATATGGGTTTCAAGTTTTATTGTGGAGTTATTATTTCAACTTGTAAAATATATTGGTTATCATATATGTTATGAACCACTTTTTTATCAATGGAATATTTAAATGTAGGTATTGGTAAAGTTTTTGTGAAAAATAACCGTTGGCATATTGGTATAATATGGATAATAGGGACAAAATGAAAAATATGACCTCAAAAGTGTAAAATATTTTTTTTACAAAAACAATTTGCTAATTTCTTGTAATTTGATCATTCGTATGACGTATATGACGGCCTACGTCATTACTTGACGTAGGTCGTCATTTCGTCAAGTAATGTAAAATAATATTAATTAATTGTACAATGCAAACAACATTATGATAGTTAAATAAATAAGTATATAGTAAATTGCTGTTAATGCAACGAAACAATGATATTAGTTATGTAATAACCCAAAAAAAAGTAACACATGAGTCATTTGCACAAAGATAAAATATAAAATCAAAAAACTATTTAAATCAGTGGTTTCCAAACATTTTTATTCTATGCGCCTCTTGAATATTTATCAAGATTTCAAGTCTCCCTCGTAAATTAAAAAATCGAATGACCTTATTTTTATTGCGTACTTAACAAATGAACGTATTGCAATATACGTACTTCATGATTATTAATTACTGTTATTTATTGATAATAAAAACATATAATACATTTCGGGATGACTGCCTGCGCCCCAAATTTGAGAAAAACCAATTTAAATAATCTCTAGGAATACGTGTAAACTATTATGTCGCGTGTTGCGACGGGTTCGAGGCGGAAAAAGAATCTCTATCAGCCTAAACGGTGCATCATATAAACATATTTACTAATAAGACAATAATACAATTGTAATTAGTCGAATACATAATATTATATTATCCAGTATAGATGTACACGCGTAAACTGTAAACAACGCGTCGTGCGAACTAACGAAAAAAAATTAAATTATATGAATAAGAACGACGGCGTCGGAGTGGGTGTGAGACCGCGTGTCAAAGTATTACGTGTGGTGCGGTAAAAATAACGCGCGTCGGGTCGCAGTGTACTGCGATTAAAATATTAAACGCGCTTATCGAATCGCCATAATATTAAGTTCGGTAAACAACGCATTAATGTTGTGCAGTTATTATTGTTTGTGAAAACAACTGCAAGCGATAAGTTTGTTAAACGTACACAACAATAATATACGAATGCAGACCTCCTATAGGTAACGTAAACGCACCTGCAGTTGCGTGTTTACAAGGGGGTATATGGGGGATAGTATCTTAGCCGTTATCCAGGGAATCCGGAATATTATGACGGAAGTAAGTATTTTGTCTTTCCTTAGTAAGTATTTATCTTTATTGAATAACACTTTAACTAATAACTATAGATATCAAGATATAATATGTACAATTAGACTAAGTCGGTTGGCTTCATTGTCATGTCGTCGAAACATTCAAATTTTATCAGAAATGTATATAAAGAGGAAAATAGGTTTTGTGTTATTATGATGTAGATAAAAATATAAAACGTAATAAATTATTTAATACATAATAAATCATGTAATACAAAAATATAAGAAATATAAAATATAAAATTCGATAATGTAGTTACAAAAGACTTGGTAAAATGGTAACAGACTTTTAATGTCACATATTATGTTTTATTAGTTGCTATTATTTTTTTTCGGAACAATGAGTTTGATAAATTTGTACATGCGTAATAATAGTATAAATAACCACATTTTTCAGAAACAGTGATGGGTGAGGGCGAGGGAGCGAAGAACCATTTTCAGGATAATGAAATATTTTTCAATGCATATCTTTAACTCCCCTCGACTTCATAAATACGGCACTGATATACGCACATTGATGGTCATAAAGAAATACGAAAAGTATGATTGGGCACCTGATCTCCTCCTACCCACCTGCGACGGTTTTTATCCATGCAATAACCGAGATTATAATGTATACTGCATAAAGACGCAATCAGTTGTTGCTGCTGTATACGTATGCGTGTACAGTAATTTAATATTTAACACAAACATCTGACCGTGGTCATCAAATATTTTACGCACCATGCGCGATGACGTGCTGTCGAAGGTTTTTCGCAAAACATAATATAGGCAACGACTTTCGCCGTTCGCAGTATCTGTATAATAATACAGTGTCGAGGTCTGACGGCGGCACAGTGTCGTATTGTTCACTCGCGTCTCGTGAGCGTGTCACGTTTCAATTTTACTAGAATAACACACAAACACACGCACACACACACACGCACCCATTTCAATAATTATCCATAGGAAGAAAATTTGGTGCGTTGGAAAAATAAACATCAAAAGATGATTAAATAAGTTTGAAAAATTACCGGTTCATTAGCGTCTCTATAGTTAGCACTGTGTCGCATTATTACACAACCCAGTTAGATTAACCCTGTATGATAATTATTATAATTATAAACTTGGCTTGTTATTATTATTATTTCGTAGACATTGTTACGCATTGATAACGAAAAAAAAAGGACGAGTCTCCTAGGTCGGACGAGACTTTACGGTAGGGTGATATTGCTTTGTTGGTGTTTTAAATTTGAAACCCATGTATCATTCGAAAAAACGATTTTGAATGAAAAAGGCTGCGGGTGGATTAGTTTACTCGTATATTTATAATTAATAATTATAAATTAATTATTAACAAGTAATATTATATATTATATTATAAGTCACTGGAAAATTGTTCGCGTTGTTCTGACAACTAAAATAACAAATACAGAGTTCGAATCCCCATAAACGCAAATAGGGGAAGGGCTGGGAGCTAAGCTAAGATGCCTTAATTTTTAAGTCTCTCATAAAAACTAACGACTTACATACTCTACATTATGGTGTACTAAATATATTTTATATTTACATATTTTAGCTCATCTTCATTGAAAAATAATGCAATTTTTTATATCATCGAAAATGCAGAGTAATTATCATGATTACAATTTAATAAATTACAATAATAAAAATTTCAAGATGTAAAATAATATATTACTTATAGTTAATAAACTTAATAAATTGTCAATTTGCCATGTACATAGCTATTAAAGTATTGTTAATTGATGAATATATTCGGGATTTAGGAAATATGGTCCGAGCGTAGTAAAGAAATTTTTTTTGTATTTTTGTATGGTCTTCAGCCCCCTCCCAATATCAAACACTATTTGAGTTTATACAAATCCCGTTTCCTGGTTTAAACTTGTTACAATTTTTTTATATTGTTTTTCTCCATTATTTGGAGAATTTTTTTTTTGTTTTATATAAAATCTAAAATAGGTGTAATTATTTAATATTATTGTTTAAAACTTTTATTCGTGACGTGATGGATACCTGTATTTGTTTTAACTTTTTTAATTTAGATGCAATTACAATATTACATAATTTATTTATTTATTGAAATTTTATAGCATATTATATTATTATATAATATGGGTGATTTTTTTTGTTTGTTAAATGGTTACACATACTCATTTTTTACCACTTAATTCAAATGTTTTATTATTTAACGAAAGTATGTGCCGTTTGATTTTTAAGTAAATTCGACTTCGAAGTACAATACACAATAATAGTTAATTATTTTTAGTTATTCGAGCATAGTGAGCAGACAAGGATAGCGGAGCCGACGTTGTGCGTAGGGAAGTGCAGGGAATGGGTAGACATTTCTAGACCAATTAATACTATCTTTGAAAGTGTAGAAACATAATGCGTAGTTCAGTAGTTGTGATATCACTCTTGGAGTTTTTGGATTGTTATATCTGTATTCTGTACGTTATTTCCTTTTGACATTTCAGAATAAATATATTGTATAATGGATAGGTAGCACGATGACACGACGTTACAGTGTGACTTCCTATAGCGAGCACTATTATACTATTTCGAATGTGGCATTTAAACGTGTCGCTGAATTGTGAATACCCTCTTTACACGATATAGATAACGGGTGAACTCCAATACTCCATGACCTATATAAAAAATTCGGTCAGACTCTGCGTGAAGCTTTGAATATTTTGTTTGCTTGATTAACAGTTATAAGTCATATACAGCGCACGCGCTATATTATCGAATACAATTAAAATCAGTTATTAGTCATCACAATTAACATATTAAAATGATTATTATTATAATTATTTTTATGAATAATAATATTATTATTGAAATAATAGAGTTGTAAAACGTTTGTAATCTTTTTAATACATTTAATTTGAACACGTTTGACCACCAATTGTAGGTATAAGAACTTGAAAAAGCATAAACAATTTATACTCGCCTACAAAAATCATTAGTTTTAAATAAATATTTAGAAAATTTAAAATTTTTAAGAAGTAAATCTTATTTATGCCTTATTAAAAATCATCATCAAAATAAACGCAGAAAATTAATTTTTAAACTAAATTTACTAATATTTCATAAATACTCCAGGCTTAATATCTAATATAAATGTTGAGGTATATTTGTATATAAATACGTCTAGTTGTTTTTGGAGGTACAATATAAATAAAAATGTTTAATTTTCATAACTACACTCCGTAGATTTATATTAGTACATTTGTATTAAATTTGTATTAATTTGATTAAATGTTTTGTTTTTATCTTGGTCGTTTACCGGATTTTTGTGGTTCAAATATTTTTGTTGAATCAGATTTGTCGATGTAATAAATATCTATATATGATACGAATAATATGATACAAGAATGTAGATTTTATCTGAAATTTTAAAACTTCGAAAACATAATCGTACTTTGAACCACAAAACCGATCGTAAATTCCATCATATTTGTAGTATAAAACATTGTTGGGAAAATTCATCTTAAAATGAATCGATAGTTATTATTCGTGTGTAATTTCTACGCACGTAAAACTATTGTCAAAATGTTGAGCACGTGAGTATGTCATACAACAATAACAAGTCCAGTATAGTATAAAAACACAAAACACTATGTATGGGGGGGGGATACCGATAGTAATAATAATAAAAAAAGAGCGATACTCTTAGGTCGGATGAGACATCACAGTCAGATTAGTTACAGGAGTGCGGATGTGTGATATTGCTGTGAACTGGTGCTTAAAGCTTGTAATCAATATTCTCGAAAAAGAGTGAAAGAGATCGGGTGGATTTCTCAGTAAGGTAGGTTTAATTATTAATCGGAAATTTCAAGTGCTCATAAACACACAAATTTCATAAAAATATTTCGAAAATAATGAAAAGTAAAAAAAAATGCTTATATTAGTGTACCCGGTAAAATGTGTTTGGAGTCGCTTTGACAGCCAAAATAATAATCAAAAGACTATAATAATGTAGTCTAAGGGAATAGTGCATAGTAAAATAGTAGACGGTGCAGAGTTCAAAACCCGGATACGGGATGAAGCATTTTGCACATTTTACACGTTTTTTCTCAACTTTTCAGAAAACTATTGAGAAAGTATAAAAATTACCTTCTCAATGTATTAATTATACAAAATTTCCTGTCAGAGAAGTACTAGGTTTATATACGTCAGAGCAATCCTTCTGGTCAAAATCGTACATATAGAGACAAATTATTAATATTAAATTAAAATTAAATAGAGACAACAAAAACACATAATATTATGATAAAAGTCTAAACCAATAAATTCTTCGTTTCATTTGGAATCTAAAATAAATAAAATAACAATATGATTTCAGACCAACTTGAGAAGACCGATAGTGTGCGAGTTCGTCTAGACGAAAAAAAAAATCCAAAAAGACTGAATGAGTGCATAGTATACAAATACACAATAGGCGTTTACGTCATAATAATATTATTACAAAGTACGTGTAGACGTCAGGGCAAACTAAAGGCGGCTCGTTTGCGGATTAAGCGCGTAACACGACCGGTTGCGTGATTCAAGTAATTGGGCTTAGTGTTGTATAGCGATATAAACATTGGAATCGAATTTTATTTTTTTACGAATTTCCTTCTTTATCAAAATTTGTGTTTTATGGCGGTTCAGGTTCAAAAATGGCCGAGTTTATTAAATCTAAATATTGGTTTGTTCAAAAATAAATTCATACGAGTATGATGTTATATAAAAACCGTGTATAGGAGGGAGGTATTACCATTTTGGGGTACAGCAATACCCGGAATGTCCGGGGGGTTCGGTGAGGACGTATATTACTCGGAAGACAAACCCCTAGGTGTCGTAAGAACCGTGTACCGAGAGGAGCACCCGAGTAGCGTCCGTCCAGAAAGGTATACATGAATTGCGTCCCAAAAAATACAGGACGCAGTTCGTGTATTTAAATCAGGGGTTCTTAAATAACTAACATATAATCAGAAGTCAATCAAAACAAAAATATTTATTAAAATTAAATTAAATCAAAACAAATAACATTGTTTATCAATTAATGTAATAAAAAAGTATCAATTAAAATTAATATAGTCCATAATATAATAAATAAGTAAATTAATAAATAATAAATTATAAATATAATATAAGTCAATCAAAACATTGTTTATTAAATATAATAAAATAGTAAATAAACGTTAATAATAATGTTAGTTAGTTAAAAATTAGGTTTATATTTATTAGATAAGCATTTTACAAAATCTAATCTTTGTTATTTTATTTTTATGTAATTTTTTGATCTGGTTTTCAACAAATTTGTGTTTCGGCACGGTTTCTTATATTGACGTACGGGAAATTAGCGAGCTTCTTATTAACATAACATTATCGGTTTGCATTATCTTTAAAACATCTAAAAATGTATAAATAATTGGATGGGAACTATTAAAAAAACTATTAAATTTTTTATGAAAAGACTCGCACGCGACTTTAGCTAAAATAGTTGTATAAATGAATAAATTCAACAAAATTACAACAAAATTGAGAACTCCTGAAAACGCAATAAAAATTCTACTACCTAACCAATACAGTGGGACGCAATTCATGTATACCTTTTTAACGGGACGCAACTAAGGAGCCCCGGTACGAGTCGTCTGTCGGATAACGCGGAGTATCATTTTTGATACAGCTCTATTTTTTTTTTTTTTATATAATAGTTAATACTAAATCGATCGTAGTCGCCGTCGCCGCACCATTGTTGTTCGTTTGTTTGCAATCATTCGAAAACCCAAAAGCTTTGTATTAGCAAAAACAAAAAATAATCATGAATGATAGTATGATATACACATCACAAAATCATATACCATGAACCGATTCATGTGCGATCATAATATTACGCAACAATCGCAATTGTAGTGAAAGCAGCTCGTCAACATCGTAAATCGATAGTGGCTCACGCTTCCGGTAGGTGGTAAAATATCTTATGGGTGATAGGTCGCAATACGATCCCGGCTCGCACCCTTTCGGCTATACCCGTTGCACGTACAATATCCGTGTATACATATGCCACACGAGCGAACGGAAAACGGTCATCCGACTCGTGAAACGACACACGATCGGCGACCGGAAGTTGCGTTTGCGGGCGAATCCGTGACGGCGGACGGGGTGTTTGTATCCGGATGCCTGTTTATCGCGTGAACTATTATCTTAGATCTATATTATATGTACCGGATAGCCTATAGCACGCGTAGTCACGAGTGCGCGTGAAGTGTAGCAGGTGGGCCGTTATGTGACCGAGGACACTTCTGCGCATGCGTGTTATACCTCGAAAGTATAGCGCGGAACGGCCGGTAGCGGGATTGTTGAGGCAATTTTTATCATTAAACGGTACACTAATAATCATTATCGGCCCATTTGCTTTAGATGATTCACGATGATTACATATTCCGCAACTGCTCTGTATATGATAGTATATGATAGTGGCATGGCTGGTGCTCAGTCAAGAAGGGGAGGAGGGGTGATTTTGAACCTCAAATACTACAAGAGACAAGAGTTACCGGCGCCGTCACTAATTACCTAGTCATAAATGGTATAAACCAAATTAATGTTTGTTTATTAAAATTTTAATTCTGAAAAATAACATTAAACATTTTACAACAAATTGCAAATATTAATGTTTATATACTCATAAATTTTTATTTTGATTACAGCAATATAATAAAATATGAAATTATTATCTATAGAATATATCTGTGTGCACAGATGATTATATTATTATTATTTTTAGGGCCACGATAAGACGTTGATAAAATAAAATCCAAGAAATAATAATAAATTATTAAAACTATGGCATTGGTAATATATTATTATATTTACTATAGCTAATAGCCGTAATGTAATTATCACCTCACAAAATGTAAGAGGGGAGGGAATCCTCAGCTACGCCACTGGTATATGATAATTGATTATAATACTAATATTATAATTGGGGTACGGATTTAAAAGCTCTAAGAAATCAAAAAAAAAAATCGATTTAATGTACTATTTGCAACTAAATGCCTAATTGTTTTTATTCTCAACGTACGTTCTTGTAGAGCTATTTGTATTGTTTTAACTATAATGGGTTTTTCGTATTCGTATTGATGGTTCCTTGGGAATATTTTGACTGACCGGTATACTTTCAAAGAAAATTGCGGAAATTGTGATTTTTCAGTTTAGGAAAAAGAATGTTTGCTGATATCATTGCAGTACAAAGATTTATATTAAATTAATTATGTTTTGGTATGTTATCTTGTTGGATTGTTTGAGCTACTTCCTCATATTCTTCTTTTAAATTTCTAGTCCACGTAGATAAAAATTAAAATTAAAAATACACAATAAAAAAAAAAAAATACACAATAAAAAAAAAATACACCATGCGACTTGCGACTTCCTGCTCGTCGATGCGTCGGTCAGATATTACACTATTACATATTATATACTATACTCCAACAGAGTTTTTGACCGTTAACCGTGTACATACGATCGCACTTTGCTTTTATGCAATAGTTGACAATAGTTGAATATAGTTGACGAGCCGTGTGTCATCGATTCGCATTTCAATAATAACGCCATAATGTTGACGCTGATTGACGTTAACGACTCATTTCAGTAATCGCAGATTTCCAAGAGGGAGAAAGCGAAAAAAAAAACCCTTAAGAGATTATAGTAAGAGAAGTTTTTACAGGGTCAACAAATGTGATACATCTCATATAAGTATAATATATTATGTATAACATGAACGGTAAAAAAAATGTTCTACGTTAGAAAATAAAACACCGATATCGAAGAAAAAAATTTATATTTTTGCTGTGTTCCATTATCGTTTTCAGCGTACTCGGTGTTAAAGATAATGCTTATCCATTATCTATACGATAAAAACAATAGATAATTACATTGGAGGTAGTGTGTATCAAGGTTTATAGATAATATTATCTATAAACCTTGAGTGTGCATAACAAGTAGAGTGACTTCTTCCGCAGTTATTCTATTGGGTTGCGTAACGATTCCTTATCCTAGTTAATTAATCATAAATCATATAATTCATCCCGGTACAGATTATTATGTACCATTATCCCTTATCTCTGCATTCATAATTAATTATTTCGACGATATATTGTAATCATATTGTGCTAAATTATTTAATCATCGAGCTGTTACATTGTCCGTCGATCAAAGCTATTGGGTTGACGCGTACCTGACTCGCCAAGACCTATATATCCCAAAAATGGAAATCGTCATGTATACTCGTTTGCGTTTTCCAAATATTTATGGAGCTCCGCAAAAGTCTTCATATAGATTATGTACGATGATGGTCGTGAATGCTCGCACACGACCACACTGATATTGCTGCCTATACATAGGTAGTACATATATACTTAAAGGAACATGTCAATGATATTGTGCTATTTCGATCATACAAGGTGAAAATTCGAGTCATAAACTGTGACTATATGGTTCAGGTGGTTTATGTAATTTTTTTAAGAATAGGTACTATTCCCCGTGCGGCGTCCTCGTTGATCCAGTATAGTTGACACATAGTACCTAGTAATCTACTTATGCAATTCCATGTACAATACATACACATCGCAGTCCACTCACACCATATGATTGAATTGTAACAGGTCAACAGGACGTAGGTTGAGCGTCTAATGCTAGTGATCTACCAAGTATATCGCGTGAATGTGTACCAAGTATACATGGCCCACATTCACGCGATATTCCTGATTGGATCGTTAAATATATACCATCGCGTACAGACGGTTGTTTTTTAATAAATAAATAATTATATTGTCAGTTATCGATTGGGTATCGATTGATTTTTTAACTTATGATATTATAAGACAATATTCAAAGTTCCTTTTAGTGTGCGTGAATAATTTGTTATTTTTTCTTTTATATTTGATCTAATCTTTATAACAGTTTCGTTTATAACATGTTTATTAACTGAATGCCTTACATGCCTAATCGATATAGTGATTTTATTAACACGTTGTTGGAAATTGGACTGCATAGACCACAAGTCAGTTTCGTATGAAACAACAGAAACCAATACACTACATTAATTTCAATTCAATAAGCGGTTAATATCATTAATTACGAGATACGTACAATGTATAATTAACTTAATTAGAAGGGTACCTACTGATTATATAGTGGTGTACACGAAACAGTCAACAGTTGTATAACTAATATGTCAAAGAAAATTTTAATTTATAAATTATATCCTCGAGTCAAGGCAGGTGCATACATAAATTTAATTACGTTTTTAAAGTATTTTATGTTTACAAGAACGTTACACAACCATAAAACAAAAATACCATAATAGATGAAGTTATACGACTGCGCAAGGATAACGAATATATGTCTATATGTTCAGTGTTGCGGTTGTGCCACAGTCAAACAAATCCAGAAAACCGTATATTAAATATATACATACGTTTGTACTATAACAACTTAGTACTTATTTTTATAAGCACTAAAAGATTTTAAATTGTTATTATGATTGGTTCCTGAGAGAAAGATCAATTAGCAATAGTAGTAACCTTTTGTTGAATAGAATATGCTCAAATTAATAACGTAATAAAATTACATGACAAGCACTATATGTGCATGGTATGAAAATGTTAATTTAAAAAAATTCATTGTACCGTCTTCAAAAGAAAACAATCGATAATAATAAAAATATGTTACACCATGGATTCTTACTCAAAGCTAATCTAATGACGGGAAATAATGCAATTCTTTTACAACCGAGCTACCATATAAGAGTGCATGCGGTATAAAGTTCTTAGAAATAATATTCGAAGAAAGTTTACTATGCCATCAATATCATTTAAATGTTTTTAAATACTATAATATCATAATAAAATAGAATTTTTAGTGCAATTATTAAGAATTATAAATTTTGTTGACAAGAAAGTGTGATGGAATAATTTATACTATTGAGCGTGTAATAGATATATTTACTATATATATATATATATATATTACATGATGAATAGTATAAATTATTAAATATATATAATATATAGACAACATAGACAATACACGCATTTGGTAGGTATGTTTCGTGCAGAAAAAAAACAACGTAATAACACACTTTGAAAACGTCTTCTTCTCTCTTTTCAGTTAATTAAATAGCTACACCGAAACGACTTGAAAAGTATCCATTACACGACCTGTTTAAACAAGAACGTGCTATTATGTGAAGAATGAGTGTTCAAATATATATACCAAGCAAAAAGGATACAGGGTACAGTAGACTGACGAGTGATAAGTCATTGTGATAGATTTCGCACAAAAATTAGAAACAATGACAATTTTGTACATATACACGATTTTGAGTTCGGATTATACACGTATTAACATTTACAGTGCTCGCAAAAATATTGTGTGTCAACAGATTTATGAGAAATTGTTTAAAATATAGTAATTAGGCTTTAATTAAATTAACTTTTTATTTATACTTCCAGCTTTGGTAATTAAAATAAGTGTACTATGCGGTTTAAAATACATTTCTAACGCCATCGCAAAAATCGATTGAATATAAAAGTACAAAAATTATACATGAGGTTTTCCAATAAATATTGATGCACAAAATTTTTGAAATATTTATTCCACTCGAAACGTGGTTGTTACTTACATTATACCTAACTGAGTAAAAATTTAAAAAGAGAAACTCCATCATAAAACCAATATATTCTTCAATTTATTCACGATAAAGAATACAATATTTGTAGTAGAATAGAAAATGTTTGAAGCACGTTATTTTAAAACTAGCTTCGTTATATTGTGAAAATTTATTTAAAAAAGTTAAAATATTGCATTACATTCATTCATGTATATGTTGACATCTTTAGGACGGGGAAGTTTTAAATTATTTATGAGGTAGTGAAAAACAATTCCTACTCACCTCATGTGTGTACATTTATCAGTAATACTTAATATATCAAGCAAAATAATGCTACACAAGTAGCATAACAGTACTTATATAGGTGATTAAAACAACACTTCATGACAGAAACCCACCGGGATTAAAATTCTTTAAAATTATGAGTTGGTCAAAATTATGAAAAAAAATAAAATAGATCCGCATGGTAGTTTAAGCTATTGGACCTTAGTATTATTACTATTACTATTATTATTATTATTTTAATCCCTTAAGTATATGGTATGATTTTAAGCCGGATTTCATACACATACAATATGATATTTATGGAGTGGACATAAACGAAACCTTATATACGAATGAAAATGAGTAACAAACGTTTATAATATTGGGTGTACCGTAATTTATTATTGATATTATATGTTTATTAATAACATGTAATTTTAAATGATCATATAATGAAAATGAAATATTTTCTAGTAGGTAAATAACTAAATCTAATGTTCACAAATAATTAATTTATGTTTCCTTTCCATACTACATTTAACTATTTGAATCTAAAACTGTTTTTATTTGTTTAAATTTTAAAATGTTTTAGTTTAGGTTAATTAAAGATATAATAACAAATATAAATGAAAGCTTGAGATTTTAAGTTTGGCAATTCAAAATTGTTTACTTCGAGAAAAAGACACCAGATGTTGCTTACGAGCAAAACACGATACGGTATGTGTATATTTTTGTAGGTCAGCCTTGCTCGATTTGGACACATAAAAGTGTAAACACGATAGTAAAAAGAAATATCAAAGTCATCCTAGGTTAATACATAATATTATGATAACTGCGTAATAACAGCATGGGCGAGACGTTGATGGTTGATGGGATACATTTCAATAATAAGACGCCATTCGAATGGTTTGGAACTATGTCAATAAAAAAAAAAAAATTGTCTTTTATAAGAAACTGATGTTCATCATTTATAGGTCGATGGATTTCAACTTGACGGTTTACGATTCAAATGCTATTGTTTATCAGCACTTTATACAAATACAACTAATGCCACTAATGGTATAGATTTGTTGTTACATACGTCGTATAGATTAATCTTCAATAATACATGGAATCCTGTACATTTTAAAATTTTTAACCGAATGGTATATTTCTAAAACGTTAATAATACGTAGGTAATAGCGCTATACGCAGCGATTGCTGATACGAGTACTAGAACTAAATCGGAGAAATGTACAGCAGGTAAGTAACTATATTATGCCCACTAGATTTCTCAATAACACTCGTATATACTATATACTTCATGCTATATAATATACAAAGATGTGAAATGTTAATTTATTATACATGATCCTGCAGATTATTGAACCCTCAAAACATATTATTCTGCAGTAATAGTTAAGGGTGTAATGGGGTTTATGGATTTAAATTTGTGTACGCTGTATAACGATGTATGCTTAGTTTGCCTTAATTCATAAAGTATATAACTAAACTGATCTCTACACTATAATAATAGGTACGTTCTGAATTATTTTATTCTGTTTTGTTTATTCATAATTCACAGTCATAATAAACGCAATGAAAATTGCATACTTAGTTATAAATAGTTATAATATAGGTGGGTTTAATGGATTGGAAATATTTTCAAGTAAAGGTGGTTAAATTCAAACATTGTAAAACTTGATTGGCAATTAAAACATTAATGTTACGCATTTAAGATCTCGATATAATGCAATTTACCGAAAAAAAGAAGAAATATAATAAAATCAATTTAAAATTATTGAATATTTTTTCATGTTATAAGGAAAAGCATAAAATTATTTCTGCAGATGAAATATATATGAACTCGACTATTCGTTTGTAAAAAAAAGGCACACCACGAAAAATAAATAAATAAATAAATGATATTAGTGAAATGTTTTAATGCACAATATAATAATAATACGTCTCTCAGCCCACGACTTAATAATGCAGCAATACGAAAATGAATGCTAAAACCTAATATTTAATCACGTATACTGCTTACGAAAGATGGGACTTGTAATAATGTAGATAATACGTATCATCATTAAATTCTGAAAGAAATTGATCAAAATATTATTTTGTAAAAATATTTGTTTAACTTTACAATTAGGTATTTTATTCTTGTTATTTACGGACGTTTTTAAAATTAAGGTTAAATTTAAATTAGCATAGATTATGACTAATGTTATTTTAGTAAGTATTCAACACTAAACATGTAATTTATTGATAATGTTACATTTAACACATATTAAAACATTTAAAATTATGTATACCTATTATTTATATTTAATATTTAAAAAATCCTCTGATAACTAATCTATCATTATTTTTATTTGAAATCTATAAAGCACGCGATGTTACTGCACGGAAAATAAGGTTTTTTTTTATTAAAAGTTTTTTACACATTTTTTATAACGTTTATTGTTATTTCACTAAAATATAAAGAACAACTAATCCGTTATCGTAATCCGTTGGAAAAATAATGCAAATTACAACAGATGATTGTAATTTAAAATAGTTATTGAAATTATGTTCGTAGTACATACTAGAATAAATACGGGATACATTCTGTATGAGCAGGTACCTATAAGTAGTAGACCAACAGTTCTCAAGCTGTGCTCCGCGGAGCTCTAGGGATTCGCGAAAGTAGTCTAGAGGTTCCGTGGTTCAGTGGGCACATCTGTATTAATTAAATTCAACTTATTTTTATAATGGAGTACGAAGAATTTATTGGGATGACAAGCGATTCATCTTTAAAAACTTTATTCGATAAAATACCATTAACGAATTTTTGGTGCAATAGCAGTATTACCAACGAACATCAATATCTGGCTAAAAAAGCTGTACTAGCACTTCTTCCTTTTGCAACAACATATCTATGTAAACCCTGATTTTCATTATATGCATCAACAAAAACAAAATATCGCAATAAATTAGACGCTGAAGCAAACGTGCGCATTCAACTTTTGTCCATTAAGCCAAATATTAAAATACTGGTCAATGAAAAAGGTCAAAATCATTTAAAATCGTTAAATATTGAAATTTATAAATTGATAATAAAATTTGTATATGCATATTAGTATTTAAAAAAAAAAAATTAAAATTAAATTATTTATGATTTACATAATTTTAGATTCTGAACGGAGTGATGGAATCTATTGATTTTACAATGATGTGTTTGTTTTTTTTTGTGTCTGACGACACCTTTTTTGGCAGTAAAAATGCTTCGATTTGCTTAAACAGCAACTTTTCTGAAAGGAAAGTGAATGTAGATGGTACTTGGGCGTGTCAAAAATCCAACTTTTTCAATACTTTTTTATAAATTATTTTATTGTTGTCTCAAATAGATATTGTTGATTTTTTAGGGCGCCACGAACAAAAATGTTTGAGAACCGCTGTAGCAGACTATAGCCCAGGGGTCGGGAACCTTTTCATAGGAAAGAGCCAGTTTTTCAAAAAATTACAAAACTACGATATCCAGGGAGCCGCACAGGTTTAAACAACCTTTTTTTTTAATTGTGGTGTATAAATTATTACTTTATTAGTACATATTATTAGAAAAAAACAGTATTATTATTTTATTGATAAATTGGTAGACAATAAAAAATAATAATAGGTCTTAAATTTTATTTCATTAATTCATTATTATTATTATTGTTTATACATATATATCTACTTAATATTAGTGGGAATTTTGACCTTGAATTTCTCCGGTCAGCTTATTCAATCCTGGAGAGTAATCTGTAGTTTTCAACTTCAAACAAGCATCAAGGCTGATATCATTTAGTTGATTTCTTAATTTATTCTCAATAAAGTTCATATTAGAAAATGTTTGCTCACAAGTGTAAGTAGATCCAAAAAACGGTCAAAATTCCGAAAGCGACCATTTTTAACTGGCTGAAACTTTCGGGAAGACTGTTCCATACGTCAAATAAACCTTGCTCTTCTTTTTGACATTTATAGAGTTCTGTCCATTTATAAAAACTAAAAATCCTTTTTCCCTTTTCAGATTTTCAATATCCATTTTCAAATTCAAATAATTATCCAAAGAGCCGCAGGTTCCCGACCCCTGCTATAGCCCCATAACGTTTTTAGTGATCCGTGAATTAGTATGTCGTTGTCGTGTTGACGTTCAATCAACATGTGTAAAAAAATTCCCTTTTCTAGTATTTATTTCTCTTGTATGTGTGGTTTTCTTTTCCGAAAAAAAAAATGTTGCATAAATTCGAAGAGACTATTTGGGACACGTAATTTGTTATGATATGAATTGTATACGAAAATAAAATTATATCGATAAATTCTCATTAGAAATAGTAATTTGAACAAATAATAAGATATTATTCTATCGTTTATACACAATTTGAAACATTTTAATTTAGCAAATAATATTTTGAACTGCATTAGTTTAATTATTGATAATAACAGTAATTGAAAAATTCTCATGCGTGATTGTTATTTTTTGAAGTACTCAACTTCAAAGAACTATCGTTTTGTTTTAAAAAATAAAACAAGTGGAAAAATCAAAATAAGTGCGGAGTATGTGACTATTGTATTTTTTTTACTCGTAGGACTTTTCAAAATAATTTCGTACAAAATCTACTAAAATAATTGCACTTTTTCATCGTTGTTAAATATATACTTAATTTATACAAAGTGTATTCACGGTAGTTAAAGTATTTTTAAATATTTTTCAATGCGATATGAAAAATAATAATATTAGTCGGAAAATGTGTTTCATTATACTTGTAGTAGTAGTGTTATCTTGCAATAATTAGCTGTTTGTAACAATTTGAAATTAAACTCATTAATCACAGGGACGTATAGAATAAACAAAACCGATATTAATTGATATTAATGCGCATGACAAGATATTTAAAATGCGGGTTAGGACTGAATAGACGTAATACCACCCGTCAGTTAATCAATGCATATAGCGACAATATATTTTTCACATGCGTGCGTACACATTTTTTCGGAAACATAAATACCACTACGAATGTATTATTACTAGAATTATGTTGAGCAAAACGCATTCAAGTTTCAATAATCTCCGTGTAAATGACGGACAAGACGAAAAAACAACGCGGGATGGAAAATATATAAATACATAATATTTAGGATTACGTGACTGATATACGTCCAACGCCTAATTTGGTCGATTAATATTCGTTCGCGTATCGATGCGCAGTGGTCGGGTGCGATCAGTCATGTTTCCGTTTAAAAATAAAAAAATAAACATATTTTTGGCGTATTTTCTGCTCGTCCTTAAAAACGGTCTAAAAATATGTTGTATCTCGTAGCAACCGAAAACGACGTTGCACGTACATCCCGCCCGCGTTTCCGTCGCGGCTATGAATACGACGAGTGAGGTCAGACGGACGTGACCCAATTACCCGAACAAATAGAGCAGTTGACCGCCGCCACCGCCGCCGCCGCCGCCTCCTATCGTCTGTCCTTCTTTCGATCAGCACAGTCAGCACCCGCTGCGGGAGCGCGTGTATTACGACGACGCGATGCAAAACGCAGGTTTTATCATAATAACCCGCACGTTAATGGAAACGATCATAATATATTATTATCATAATAATAACAGAATAATAGAATAACGCAACAACAATCGATAGGAATAATGATTTTCAACCGTCTCCCGGACCGTACAATATCGTTAATATACAGACGTATATTGTATATACACAAGCGTTCACGGTGGACGCAGGACGCCGCGGCTTCAGGGACGTAAACGGGGATGGGTCGGGTGTACATTTTAATTAAAATTTGAAAACCAACTATTTACATTGCAAATTCAACGCGTCAATATATATTATGTATGTACCACGATAAATAGTGCATGTCATAGCACATATTGGTCTCACGGTTAAATTCATCAGTCGTCTACAGCTGGACTCAAAACAAGGTGTCCCCCTCATAATTTTATTAATTAATCACCACAGCGGCAATTGGTTCATGATATCATATCATAAAGCGTGATTTCATACCGAAAATAAAAGGTTTTAAATAAACTTTGTCTGGTACCTATGATAACATAAAGTCTTTTTGACCGGATTGGCATTTGCTAGTTTAAAATATTCATAAAGACATATACCTATAAATATTGAGGAAGTAATAAACATACGAGTATTGATTTTCAAGACCATCTAGAAAGCGGAATGGTCAAATAAATATATTAATTTGCTGTTCAATTAGGTATACGTGTAATTTACAGGGCCATATTTAGATTTGGCACCCGTAGGCTATCATTATTTTAGCGCCCCTTCCTATCATTTTTCCACATTGACACATTATTACCGTTTACATTAAGCCTCAATTCGAAAAATAATTGTAATGTCTCAATATAGCTTAAAGCCATAAACTTTAATTTACATTCCATTTCTAAATTTTATTTTAAAAATGCTAAACATTTGCATTAATATAATTTAAAGTATACATAGGATATTTGTTTCTACATCATAAGGTATATACAATATACGTATAAACGTTGTTTTTCATAATTAAATATTAATAACAAAACCATGAATTATTTTTTCTTGCTTGTTGAACAGCGAATATATGGTCCTAAATATGGCCCTAATACTTTCATTCTAACTTCTGTAAAAATATTTTGCACTTTTGTCTTGATACCAAATATCTTTTTGCTATCTAAGCTCTAATTAATAAAAGTGTATTTTCAAATCAATTATCATCATTATTATTATTTCAAAACCATGTATACATGTAAACTCCGAATGGTTATTGTAGTTGGGACTTTTACAAATTAAGTGTGGAAAATCTCAGGATATACCATCATTTTTGGCAAAAGCCCAAAAATTAAATATGTTAAAATCAAGATTTTATTGAATAATAATATTTATTTGGAAAAAATCATTATTTATATACATTAATTACAATTTTACGAATACATTGTTGTTATTACATTATGTATAATATAAAAATATTATTATTTGTTACATGCAATTTATTGTTATTTATAAGTACAGGTTTTGTTACAAATCCTAGAAATCTAGAATCATACAATACTTGTTTCGATTGAAATTCGCAGAGGTTTTCATACATTTTGTAAAGCAGTTATATCTAATTATCCTTTGGCCACCTGTTTAATGAGAGCTGTGAAACTGCTCAACAAATGCCTTTTATGTTCCAGAATTATTACTGTACTCAAAATATTTTCTTCACATAGGTAGTGCTGTTATCGATTCCGCGTAAAAGCTAAGATATTTTACCTGCTTCAGTACTACAACAAAATGAGCTGAGTTTACACAATGCAAAGAAAACACTTTAGCTTCAACAATAATTCCGGAAAATAAAATAGGTAATGGGCAAATAGCTTCACAACACTCCTTAGCTACAGGTGGTCAAAGATTAATTATTTAGATGTAACTGATTAACAACATGTTACTAATAATAATGATATTGTATGTAATAATATTTTTTATATAATACTTCATATTTTCATAACAATGTGTACGTAAAATAGTAATTAACGTACTTATATAATAATAGATTTTCCCAAATCAATATCATTCAATAAAAATAAAATTTCATTACATTAAATACAAATAAAAGTAGTAGGTTCTACTATAGCTAAATAGTACATCATATATTCATATATATTTATTATGTTTTGGACTTTTACCAAAATGATAGAATATATTAAGACTGCCCATTCATCACTTATAAAAGTCCGAACTGCAATAACAATTCGGAGTTTGACCGTATAGTTTTGTATATTTTAAAACTAATCGAGATCAATCGGTAAAAGTCAGAATTTCGGACTTTTGCCGAGGACAGTTGGTTCAACCACTATTCGTACTTTTACCGTACACAATATATTATACATCAACATAAATCTATTTCATAATATTTTGTGTACCTACCTATCTTTGTGTAACCAAGCTGAAATCATATATAAATAGTTTTAATTTAATTAATTATTCGAAAAACAAGGGTGTGTATTTTTAGTTTTTTTTACGGTATTTTACTCAATCGCTCATGTGGTTAACGAACTCAAATAGTTTGATCACAAACGGAATCTTATATCTTATAAGTTATAACTGTTATAAATTACCTCAACTATACAGTGACAATGTTTATTTCACTACGTATTAATAAATATATACTATTTTCTAACAACCAACAGTGCTATAACTTAAATATAAAATAATTTTTACAGAATGCTTCAGGTCTAAGGCATGACCCCTGAGCTCCCTTCTGCAATTCTCCACTCTACACAGGACAGAAAAGAACCACAAACAATACCTATGGGGTAAGTCTCCGTTTATAATTTCGAACTCTTGTCTATCGATACGCTTTTCAGTCGTTTTCGATTTTATAGTTCCCAAATCTATATTCAGTGGCGGCACGATACGGTGTTTATGAGATCGTGGTCTCATGCCTAATTGGGTGGAAGTATCCTTTGACTCTTGGGATTTGGATACTGATAACCAAATATGATATTTGATTATTTATAATAATATTAATTTATGTTATAATATGTATATTTAATTTCTTATTTTGAGTTGTTTACTAAACGTTTTGATTTTATTGAAATATCTCGTATAATATTGTATAGTTATATTGTATAGTATATTAAGTGGTGTAGTGTACGCAAACGTAATACAATTAAGGATTAAAGTTCCCAAAAGTAGGTACTGTCAAGAGGTATGGGAGCATTTTATATAGTCTATTTGATATATTTGATACAACTGAAGTGGTAGTAGTTGTAGTTAAATATTTATAGCTGCCTCATGCCTTCATAGTTGAAAATTCGCACCACCACTATCTATATTTATATATTTTATAACATGATTTTTATCGATCCGTCGAAACAAGTGTTAAGTATTTACTCAAGTGCTTAAATAATATAATATAATAATACATACACGTTTATTACACTCATTTCATGTTTAACCTTCAATTTGATGTTTGAACTTGAAGTATTACCTGGAAAAAACCTTAAGTTAATATATATTTAATACATTTCATCAAAGGGTAAAAGTATATTTATGTAAAAATAAAATTAGTAACGCACACACTTTACACTTGGTACTTGGTAGGCATTATATCCATGCATGTCTAATTATTTCGCAGAATAAAATATTACGTAATCAAAGACATTACCTATTAGTGATTACTAATAAATAATAATTAATTTATATACTACTAAAGTTTTCAACATAGCCAAGTCAATAAATGCATGTGTATGTATAAGTATCAATTATATACCTATAGGTACCTAGTAGTGTGTATTTATATCGTATTCGATTGATTTTCTTTGTAGTTGGTTGATTTACTGTTTTTTCTCCCTATACATAATGATTCAATTTAAAAGAGAACCAAAAGAAACATGATATGATATTTTAATGACATTAAACGCAAATAATATTTTTAAATGGAAGTGACCGGTTTTGTTTCAAATTCTATTTTTCTTTACCACAGTATTTTTAAGCCAATATCGTATGGGTAGATTTAAACTTTCCTTTTCTGTTGTAATGGGATAAGAATAGTCTATAATTCTCTTTTATTTTTAAATTGGATAAGAATAGCTGATGTCTGTTTTAGTTCAGAATATAAGATTTCAGATTTTATTAACATGCTTTTTTAGTAACTTATCGACAGTCTACATAACAAACACAAATATAAATGATGACCTATGCAGAACAAAAATTCTTACTGTTAAATAAGTAAAGATGTTAGTGAAAAAACAAGTATTATTAATACTTGATGTAGATTTCTATTGTTTTTCATAATACATCATACGGTTATATTTTCTTGTAATAAAATAAGCATAATGGTATTTTTATTTAATTTATCAAATAAAAACGATCTTAAAGTATGATTGAACAATTTCTTTTTTATTTAACTACAACTGGTTAGGTTACATTGTAATATTATTTTTTCCAATTAAAGATTTTTCAGTATTAGTATTTTATGTCACGAGTAAGGTAATTTATCAATTCTTTATACTTTTACAATATATTTTTATATATTATTTGTGTATGTAAAATATGAAACTTTGATTGGTAACTGATATAAAAACGGGTATTAGTCCGTTGAGTAAAAATATTCATGGACATAAAAGCACTACGTGACTGAAATGATGAAACTACTGATACTTAAAGATACAACACTTCGAAAAGCTACCTAAAAATCAAAATGCTTTTCTACGGTATATTTTATTCAGAAAATTATAATATTTTAAAATTATTGATATTCGAAACAGGCGGGACAATAAAAATAACATGAAATTACGTTACCTGGGTATAGTATAGAACCGACCAACAGTAGAATATTTGAAATTTAAATAATTTAAAATACAGTAATGTTTTTTTCTTCTTCTAGAAAAGGTGAGAAACGATTTTTATGAATCACTATAGCTATGTAGTTAAGTATTAATTATTAATTACGTTAATTTGTCGTGTAAAATAAAATATATATTTTGACAATATTTGTTTTTATTGTATTCGAAAAATAATTTAAATAATTCGAGAAGTATAATTTAAATTAAAAATCGTGCATAATGGCCAGTTACTATAACAACTTTATTACAGTTAGGTCGATTCTTTCAATTTATTCACTAATTTGTGTCGATTGCGATTATATTCTTCGTCTCATAAAATACGTTACGTGGTGGTTAAAGTCTACGAATCCGGACGTGCATCGCCAAAGATGTCTTATAACAGTAATGTATCTACTTCGTTAAATTCACCTTAAGTCAATGACAATTAATCAGAAAAAAAATTGTTTGTTTCACCAAATCGGTTCTTCGTTTTTGCCCCAGCTGATTTCAGTGATAACGTATTCGAAACACTCATCCTAAAAAGCTAGGATAACCATGATGAATCGACTGACATCAAACACGAAACTGAGCTCGTGACTCCTCCATTTTATATTAAAAATATTAACAATTTTTTTACATTCAGGAGCGAACTATCAAGGATTACCGATCCAAACACCTTTAGTTGTAGGTCTACCACTTATCATTTTACTGTGCGTCCTAGAGAATAGGGATCGTATCAGTTGTAATTCAATAAACGATTATTTAATGAAAATCTATGCTAGATTTCACACATTCCTAACTCGTCAAATTCGTCCATATAGAATTTCAATCAAAAACTTTTACCATTTTACCCTGTGCACAAATATTTCCGCTGCCTTGTTATAGAAAAATGACATTTTGTGATACAGGTCATTAATATCAAAAACAAATATTCTTTCCCAATGTTTTTTGTTGATTTTAAACCCTCAGGATAACAATATAGATTTTATATACAAAGTCACATTTTTACCAAACACCGATGTGGCCATCGAGAAACCTTACTAAATCCATCGTGGCTTCCCACAATATGTCACTAATGTCTATCCTATGGGCACACAAGGAATCATTGCCACCATCACCTTAAATGTGGTGAAACCACCTTTCTGAGAAATGTACAAACGCTAGAAATAGCTCAGCTAAATGTGCTCTTTGTGCTGAGAACCATACGGCCGATTTCAATAAAGGATGCTCAGTTTTCAAGTCGTTGTCTAAACGTTTTAAAAATCAGCAGTACAAAAAACGTACGCAGGGTCCCAAAACGAATCAACCGGCTGAAATATCCTTTCTCAATACGCCCATATTTACTCAGTTCAAACCGTCTTTTGCCTCCGTTGATTTTAAGCTCGATGATATCAATACTCCTGATAATAATATTAGTGTAAATTCTATTAATGATCTTTCATCATTATCCAAATTTTTGTCCGAGTTACCTCCACTAATTAATCTCTATTTCACTTTTCTTATAGCTATTTTATAAAAACTTAGTACACCATAAATTATAATACGTTTTGAATATTAAATTATTCATAAACTACCTACTTATCTTATCTTTATTATCATTAAAAAATAATCCATTTTAATTGGGTTGTAGCTGTTATATTTTGTTTCTTCAATACTTTGTCATGTAGCACATTGTTAACGTATCATATTATATTTGTTGAACTATCATAATTAATACTAGGGACTTAAAAAAATAAATAAAAAAACACTTATATAGACATTTTAAAATTATATAGTAAATTTTTAATAATAATTAAATAACTAAAGCGAATAAGTATCTAGTTTCAATCCGATTTCTGTGTAATTATATGAAGGTTAAATTATAATGTGACATAAATTACAATAATAGAGACTAACACGGCTACATAGAAAAACGAGCGGAGATAGGTTGATTAACGATGAGTGAAAATAAAAAGATACGTTGACAGCCAACGAACGCTAAATCAACCGGTTCAATCGATTTTCCGATTTCAATTGATTGGAAAACATTTATGGCCATCGCGCCAGGTATTTAATTTTATCGATTTATAATTACTATGATTCAGACTTTAGTTCGTAATGTTGCATCGTCGTCCAATAACGTTTAACATCAAAATAAAAAACTAACGCATCTCATGACGTGTATTTTTTCATGAATTTCAAAAATGCTCCTGCAATAACATTATAAATGCTATGTCAACGCATTTTATTTTTAATCATTTTACATTTTATTTCGTTTTTAATACTAATTTATTTATGCATTTCTGCATACTATTTCTCGTTTTAACTAATGCGAAGTGTTTTATAGTAAATCCATAGGCAGACATTTGGTTGAATTTTTAGGGGGGCTATAATAACCTAATGTAAAATACAACGAATAGATAATTATAAAAACAACGAATAATATTTCAAATAAAGTTTCGATTTTTGGAGGGGCTAAGCTCCCTGATGTCCACCTATGAATAAATCGCGAGTTTCTACAGTGTTGAATTATAAATAGCTAGATAACAATATGCATGGCGTTATAATTAATGTCTATATGTTATTTCATTCATATATAATATATATGTGCAATCGAGACTGTTTATGCTTTGAACAAAGTTAAAATACCTATTCGTGAAATCTGCATCCCTGAAAATGATTACATTTGTTTATGAAGTTCTAAATTTAGTAAAGTATGTAAATGTCATCATACAACGTTTCAAACAATTTGAAAATGTTAAAACAACAAAGTACTTCATTGATTCACATTACTATATTTGAAATATATTTTTGTTGGTTTACAATACTGTGAACTGAGGAATATTACATTTGTAATAAAGTAAACGTTGTCGTCTGGGTTTTATAACAAAGCGTGTACTCACGCTATATTTTTATAAAATACGTGTACTCATACGCTATATTTTAAAAGTGTATTTTTTCTTTAAAAATAAAATTATATTTTATAAACAACAATGATATAAATAATAAATTGTATCTAAATATTAAGAATATATTTGGATAGTATTAGGGTGATAAAATTAATAACTATAAAATCATTCTTTGTCTTGTTAACGAACTGCAGAAATCACCAAATATGCAATAACATATTATTATATGATAAATAGAGAAGAAAGAGGAAAGAAAAAGAAAGACATAGACTTTCTTCAAAATACTGATACTAAATAAATATTCTAATTTTTATGGTTTCGTGGTAAATACATTTTAATTTAATTTCTTTTTTAGTAAAAAAATTATAATATTTGTTTGATTTTTTGGTTTTTAATTTACTATTACATATTCAATAATTCTATATTATTTTATTGTGAGAACAGGATATAATTTCGTTTATTTATTTTTATCGTATTAACTATGATACATTGTTTAATATTCTTCATAACTTAAAAAATAATAACATTCAAATATGTGTTAAAATTATATGAATTTTAATGTTGTGATGTTAATCTAGGTATTGAATTCAAATATATTGAAAAAAACAAAGCCATGAGTTTTCAATAAACTGAATTGGATTGTATTTGTGGTTATTTTTATTTGAATTTAAATAATTTATTTTTTAGTTGCTCATTTGTTTTTAAAAAATATTATTATCAGAGGTTTCTTGGATATATCAGTTTAGCCCATATAGTTTAAATGATGATTATTGATTGAATGTATTTTTACTTAATTTTCACGACTATTATTTTACAATGTTAGTGGTCCAGGATTCAGTTATAAAATGATTATGAATATATTATACATATAATATAGTATACTATATAGGTAATTTTAACAACGATAAAATGAGTGTCTCTAAAGGTAAACTTGTACACAAAAGTGCAATTATTTATGATGAATAAAAAATAACAATATAATATATAATGTACAATAATATTAGATAATCACATTTTTCATTTATAGCCTTTCTTATAAAAAATTTAATTGTATGTATTATATAAAAACGTTAACCGAATTAAATACAATTATATCTTATACCACCAATGTGCCATATATTATACTGTACATAGCTCGTCAGTAGCGCCGAATCTAATGTTATGCAAGATGAAATGTTAGTGTTAAAAATCTACCAATGATGCCACCTCAGGTACATGAACCAAACTATTACCTAAATACTTAAAGGTTTTAAGATTATTTGATATTCAAGCTAAACCGACCAAAAGGAACCATACACCTTATATTTATAGCCACACTTTAATGAGGGGCGCACGGTCCGTTTGTTTTCAAGCTCAGAACCTGCATACTGCTTTAGGTAATCCTAATATAGGTCCTTATACTATAGTTTACATTTAAAATTCGTGTTTCCATAAATGATAAGCTATCATCTATATATATTATATTATATTCTTATATCATATTTTATTTATTATTTAATAGCTTTAAAACAATTTAGGTTGTATAACTGATTATTTTAGGAGATCGATTTTGATCCAGTTAACAACCTTCTGTTTTATAAAATAACTATAATTATTTTATTATAAATTAAACCTATTTGTACTGGTGTCCATAATTTTTCTCTTAACACATAACATGATAATATTTATATTAACTATTAAGTCAAACAAATACGCTTTTAAATAGTTCTATACTTATTTAAACTGAAAGCTTCGTTCGTAGTGCATTTTAATAGAATCTTGAAAAACGTATGGATTATATTATGCTATTGATGAATGAAAGGATCTCAATTTTTATTTTATTTTTTAGATTCATAGTATAGCGAGGAACGTATTAATTTTACCATGATATGAATTTTTATATACATTTTTTTTGTATCTGTAATCAAGATTTCGACCAGAAGTCTCTATATATGATGTTTTTCATATTCTCACCTAATCCCTGCATCTTACTTTTTTTTTTTGAATATATAAGCAATAAATACGTTCAAAACCAGACGGATATTATTAAGAATTATTAAGGATTTGATATGCGAGGGTACACATGAACTCTTTTCAACTACATAGAACGGGATTCTAATAATAATAGAATTTTTTTAAAACAAGAGTTTTTCATCTAATACTTTTCAAAGGTTATAAACTTACAAGACATTTGATGTACACTATAACCCACTACAGTTGTCGATTACTTACTCTTTCACATGGATCGTGAAAATAACGTTCAAAAAATTATTATATTATTGTATAAATTGGTCCTATAAAATATATGCATATAGCTCATGTAATATTATATAGTATAGAACACATAGTGAAAAACATTATTGATCAAGAGTTAATTTTTATTTTTATGTTGGTTACCGTCAAACAACAAACATGTATATTTTACTATCGGATACCAATATAGAGGGTTTATTATTTCATAATCATCACAATTTAAAAATATATTGTTGAATAAATATTTATTCATATGTGCTCGACTATTTGGACGTTAAATACGTTCATTAAATATTTTGTAATTTAAAAGGTATACCTAATATGATTTATGAACATAAAAGCGGGTTGTTGTCAAATATTTCAAATAAAGTTTAAATATATGTATATAAATAGTGTAAATATTATAAAACTATTTTATTGAAATAACAAGGATTATTGTTTTTTTCAGTTTTATAAAAAATAAAATCAATTAAATTCAAATTCAGTAGCGCCGAACTCGTGAAAATGTACACGGGCTGATTAAAAATTTAATAATTTCCGAACCTTTGGTCCAACCCCAGTCACTGAATTGATTTTATTATATAATATCTGCGAGGCATATGTATTGTAGGTTAATGAGTTTAATGTACTGTGCAGGTTCCAGACAGCCGGAATTCGATGAGAAAATGCGTTTTACCTACGTCGATACTGAAATATTTATTAATAGTATATCAATGTACTCAAGCGTATTAATGTATTAAAAACTATGAAGTAATATTATTACTATCCGAAAGACCCAATCGGAAATAGTTATGAATTATAATAATGCAGTACTGCAGTAGGTAAGTATTATATTTGCTTACTCGCATCGAATTAATATGAGGAAAACAAATAATTGTTAGTACAACAAATTGAAAAAATATCATTAAATGATAAATCTAAAGAATATCTACTATGTAGTATTTGAACGTCAGATTTAAACTAAAAGTTTTCAACAACATTTTCAACGCTAATTTGGACGGTAGAACGTCGTTATGATTTGCATTGCAATAGTTATTAAATAACTATATAGGTAAATTCAAGTATTATTGAGTTTTAAATTAATTACAACGCAAATAATAAACAGGATGTGGATAACAATTAAATAAAATGAATAAATCAAAGAAAACAAAATACTAGAGAAAGGTAAATAATCATCATATCGCAGCTTGTCATGTATAGACAATATGCATATACATAATCAAGATATTTGTTTTTGAATTGTATAGTTGTATAAAATACATTTTGAAATCGATTCTTAAAAGGAATGCGAATAAAAGAATCAGATTTTTATAAGTCACACTATTTTGTTTAAATTTAATTATTCCAAAAACTGCAGTCTGTTTGATATTTGTAAATCACTGTTAACTTTCGTTTGCGTAGTTTGGTGTGATATTCGGTTTAGGCCTTATGATAAAATACGTAATATATGTAATATAAGTTAATATAAGTTATTATACGTACAGTTATAAAAATAATAAAAAATAATGTAAATGTTACAGAGTGTTCTGGTACCTATTGAGTTTAAACGCAAGCCTCTTAAATATTTATAGACATTCATTACACCCCAAGGGCCTTATCGAATCGTTAAGTAAATGATATATAATTACAGGGTTTTACGGACACACAAGACCTAAAAAATGGGTTACCATAGTGATTGGGATTTTTATTTGAATTTTTTTTTTTTTTTAGATCGTGGTCAAAGTCGAAGCGAATAATAAATGGCAATACGGTTTCATCCTTTGTCGACACTGATGATTGATTGGTCCGAGTGGATAATATTTTATAATAGCTCCTGCGCTAAATGCGTGGCTTTGTATCTGTTTGCAGCGAGTGAAAACACTGAAAACACGTACACATACGCACGAATACTTGACATAATTCAACTATTTAAATAGACAACAATACATGTACGTCATACTTACGTCAAAAATATATTTTTGTTATACTTCAAATGTGACGTGTAATAATGTTTACGTTAATCGGAAATGTATGTGCAGAATAAACGGTTAATTAACATTTTTTTACGTCTATCTACTATTAAATCTGTCTTTGATACATTTAGCTAGTGATTATTATTTATATGGAGATCACTTCTTATTGTGTACCGTACAACTTATTTATGATTTTAATATTGTATGTCTTATATACGTAGTATGAGTCTGAGATGGTGCGTTTATTTTCTAAGTGGAAAAATCATTTTGATTAATATGCATTGTGTTGAAACGTAACGTCAAAGATTGTGAGATTTACCCGAAATGTAAATTCGTTAAATTATTATATTTATAAAATTAAAAAAAAAAATGGAAGATTCATATTTTATACATACGCACGTAAAAATAAATAATTATTTAAATAAACTTTACCAGAGTCTCAGAGATTAATTAATAAACATTTAGTACCTACATTCAAATATGTACAAAAAAATGTTTAAATAATAATTACTTACAAACATTTTTGATTTAAATAAGAAAAATATTGAAAATATATTCAATCTTATGGTAACTTATGTATTAATTTTAATAATTCACTTGGATAAAGTTGGATTATGACTATATGCCCATATTACAATTAATTAGCAATCGTTATAATACCTAAAAATTAAGATTTTAGTACATATTTATAGTAGTATAGTACAGGCCCTATTTTTTAGTGTACCCCGACACAAAGTGTGTAATCCGAAATTGAATGTGTGTACTACGAATTCGAGAAGTGTGTACCTACTAAATACTAAGGAATAAGACTACTTTCTACATAGTAATAGGAAGTACAGAATACTTTATTCACATTTTTAAAAAATAATATTTAATTATTATTTTTTTTTAATTGTCACTTATCAATTTATCATTGACGATAATCACAGATATATATAATAACTAGATGCCCAACTTGTTCTTGTCAATGACGTTGGCATAATATTGTTGTATATACCAGACATAAGTATATTTTCAGTTTATAAAATAATAACAGATTGGTAGTTACCTAATAATAATGTACAATTTAATTAATAAAAAAGAATTATTACTAAAAAAAAAAAAGTTGACATTGTATTTAATAGTATAATCATGGTGGTTTGTTGAAGGGGGGTGGGGGGGCTTTGCCCCCACGGTTCTGTATCATATCATGGTACATTAAAAATGTGTAATACGAATTTTTATTAAAAATAGGGGCTGGTATAGTAGTTATATGCTATACTATTTGAACCGTGCATAATTTAATAGTTTTAATGTTGAACATAAATCAAATAAATAATTTGATTTAACAGTTAAATGTTTATAAAGCATTGTTTTTGAAATTTGTTTGAATCATATTTTTGAACAGTGAAGTACAAAAGTTAAGTTAGGAATTAATGTGGGAAAAAATCATTACATTTTTTTGCAGTTAAATTTTCAATTAATTTTTGTGCACATGTGCACGCTAAACCAGGTGCACAAAGCATTGAAATTTTGAATGTTATCTGCATTCAAGTAAGAGGAATCAAGCTCTGAATGGTTCAATCAATTGTACACAGCATTAGTTAGGACTTCCGAAAAATTGCTAAGTCACACCATTACATATAAACGAATTAATAATGTTTATTTATTTATTCATGTTGTGTACATGTAAACTTGGCAACAGTTATATTTACATAATAGTTAAAATTGTTATCCTTGCATTTCATTTTCAATTCGCTTAATTATTTAATTATGTATAAAATCGTTTTTGAAAGTAAAAATAGTTAAATTAGAGCAAGGGTCATCAATTTTCGGTCGATCTTAAAAAGAAAATATACGCCGATCATAACAGAAATACCACTTATATAAAGTTATATATTATCACTTATCAGATATCTACGTATATATATTATTTATACATTTTAATAATATTAAACATTTTTTTAGATTTTTAACAGAGTGATGAATCTATTATTTTTATATTTATTATATTTATTTTTATTATTTTTGTTTTTTTATTTTGTTTTTTTTATTTATTTATTTATTTTTAATTTTTTTTGTGTCTGTCATCACGTTTTGGGGCAGTAAAAATGCATCATTTTCCTATGCAACTTTTCTGAAAGGAAAGTAAATGTAGATGATACTTGAGCAAGTCAAAAATGAAACTTTTCAAAAACGTCGAAAAAAACCATAAAAAAATTATGAATAATTGGAATTTTTACACACGACGAAACACATTTTTTTAAATACTCTAACTCCAAAACTTAAACCCGCAAATACTTAAAATTTTCACAAATTTTCACCAAATTGTTCTTTTTTATTTAGACACCCTATGTATAATGTATTAAATAAATTTAGGTTTGAGGGGTCGAGAAACACAAACTAGCTCACTCAGGGTCGATGATCTCTAAATTAAAGCCTAGAAGATAAGATTTTTGGGACGATGATCGATAAAAATGTGCTGCTTTGTCAAACTCTTAATTTTTAATATCAAATATATTTTTGAAAAATACAATTCGATTACCAAGGCTGATTATTATTTAAGTTTACTTGTTAGTGTTTCTATATTGTGACCAATGATTTATGAAATTTTAATTTTAATATTATTAATTTATATAAAGTGATTTGATTAACGCGATAAATATATGAATTGCAAAAAGACTGAAAATCGTTCAAAATCAAACAACGTACAATAATGTTGTTGGACTTGTAAAGTCACCGCGTTGCCGGTATATATATAAGCTTTACTGATTTGCGTGAAAAAAAAATAAAAAAAATAATTTGTAAAAACCTTCGAGTGGAAGGTCCTTTATACAAAGGACAGTTGTGGCTTCAACACAGTACACCAGGACACCAGGTATAACACTACTTATGTTCCCGATAGTATCAGTAATAACTGTCGACCGTGAACGTGAAATAAAAAAAAAGTCGATTTATTTCAATAACTCTAATACGGAATGATGTATGAGGGCAACCGATGTAATATTGTTACACTTTTACTAAGTTTTGTGAATAATAAGACTGCACTAGACGCTTAGGTGGCATTATATTATATAGTGGTTCTCAAACCTTTTTGTTCGCGAAACCCTTAAGTTCCTAAAAAAATTATCGGTCCCTCAAAAATCAGGAATATCTATTTCATAAAAAATGATGTAAATTGTTTAATAGTTGCTTTTTAATTTTGTTTTCTTTAAAATACGAATATATACAAGTTATTTAATTAATTTAATAGGAAAATTATTTTATTAATTTATAAACTGTAATATTTAATGATTTTAATGTGATGTTGACTTTTTTCATTGACCAGTATTTTAATATTTGGTTTGATAGAGAAAAGTTGAATGCGCATGTCTGCTTCAGCGTCTAATTTATTTATGGCGATATTTTGATATTTTGTTTTTGTTGATTCATATAATGAAAATCCGGTCTCATATAGATTTGTTGTTGCAAAAGAAAAATGTGCTAGTACAGAGATTGATATTCGTTAGTGCGTACTACTCTATTGCGTCAAAAGTTAGTTAATGATATTTTATCAACGGTTTTTAAAAATGAATTGGTGGTTATTTCAATAAATTCTTCGTACTCCGTTATAAAAATGCTACTGAGAGTAATATAATAATAATAAATAATAATTTGAATTTAATCAATGCAGGTGTGCCTACTGAACCACGGAGCCCTAGAGCTCCGCGGAACACAGTTTGAGAACAGCCGCGCCGTATTATAGGTACATGATCATGGTTTAGCACGCGAACCTGCCGTCTGATACACGGGGTGGGTCGATGGATGCATTGTCTAACCGTCGAAAAGCGCAACGTACTATCATGTACGTTATTATGTCCGTGGGTATTACTTTTAGATAAAAAAAAATTATCGTTGGAGTGAACTCTGTAACAGACACAACTCATCGTTAGTCAGCTGTGTACAATAAACGGAATACAATAATTTTAAAATAATAACGAATCAAATGAATTCGATCGCCACGTACAGCCCTGTTTTAGGATGATTCGCCAAATGCAATAACTTTTGTTCATTATTCATTTTTTTTTCGATAAATTATAATACACTGAGTTACATTAAAAATGATCTATATATTTTTTTCGAAACCCAAATTATGTTCTATAGGTTCTTTTAGTTGGAATCTTGTATAATCTTGGATAGAACGTATAATACAATCATTTTAATTATTCAAAACGTTTAAAAATCATAATAAATTAATGACTAAACCTTAATAAGATATTTAAATACAATAAAATTTAAATATTTAAAGTCAATAACTATTCTGAAAATCACGTTTACAAAATGGATAATTTGATTTTTTTTTTCAATGGTAAAATAAAATTTTAGATTTTAAAATTTGTCAAAAAATATTATAATACGATTTTGTCGTAGCGTAGTACATTAATATTAATTAGAAAAAAATTAAAATCAAAAATAATGGATAGAACAAAAGTTATTGCATTTGTCGAATCATCATAAAACACTCTGTATATAGGCGTATACCGTATACATGTGTATAGTCGCGACATTTTAGGGGATTCAGCCGCTGATATTTGCACGCATCGGGAAAAAAATAACACCGGGTATGTACATCGTTGTTATTATTATAAATGTTGCGAGGAGAATTGTGTAAATTAATTGAAAAAAACCGTCAAAAAACTCAATACATACGTAGAACTTTATAAAATTAGAACTATTATAAAGTGCGTGTACTACAATCTCATCAGCAATTATTAGACGTAACAAAATATTGCAGAAAAAAAAATGTTACTTCCTACATTAGCTGTTATCAAATCGCGCGTACGGGCAGAAGTGTCACCATACGTAGTTGTATATACATTATATCGACCCTCGTCATCTACAAAGTGAGCGAAATTTCCATAATGCTTACATTATATGATATGTTATATTTATGTATATAGGGAGCTGTGAGACCGTGAGACTTAGCTGACCGTCACCGATTGTACACGTACTGTTCATTAAATATATATATATAGATGACGTGCCCACACATCGATGGTAATGTAGTTTGAGATCACCACCGGTCTGGCTACCTACTGGCTGTCGCGAAGCGCACCTTGAAAATTAAAAAAGTTTATTTTAAGTACCACGTATAAGGTGGTAATTCAAAATGAATACCTCAACAAATTATTATTCGGTGCATAAGTAAAAGACCACGACACCACATGATGTACACAATATATGTAACGGCGACGACGGGGTTCACGCCAAATCGTGAACATTAAATTTGTTTCCCGGATAATATATCGCGAATTCGCTGTACATTTAATGAGTTTTTTTCGATTGGATATTTTTCCCTCTGATTAAACGAACGCATTTAATTTACGACCGTTGTGATCTCTATTGGACATAGGTGTGAATGTGTGATCAACATCGTAAAATTTAAGTTTAAATTATTTCTTGTTTTATATTTTATTTATTAATATTCGTGTAACGAAGATACAGCTAGGGACGGGTGAATGGTATTGCTGTGTTGATGTTTTAGATTTGAAACCAATGATACCAAGGTAACCAATGTACCATTTAGCGATTCTGAACGAAAAAAGTCGTGTGGTAAACTGTGTACGGTTTTCATTTATTTATTTTTTGTATACTTTTTTTCAGTTTTTTTGCAGTTACTAATGAAACTATTGACAATTTCGTAAAATCACCGTCCTGGGAAGTACCAATAATTAGACTTCGTTGCCTACCAAATACTTCGTATGATTGTGATGGTCAGAATAATCCTTCTGGTAAAAATTGTGTACACACACAAAAAAACATAAATAAAAAATACCCATCACATCAAAATATTTTATTTATATTTTATTATTTCATATTCAAATGTCAATCAGACGATTTTATACAGTACTTTCATCGTAAGAATTGTGTACACCTGTATACGTCATGTGAATATTGTTATATTTAATTTATTTTCAATTTTCTCTTTTGGCTATTATATGGGCTTTCAATGCTGAAAATTATTCAAAGCTCTCCACTGGTGGCGATCGCCGGTCGAGTAGCCGGGTGGGCCAGACCAACGTACATTACACGCGTGGGTCATTTGCCCACAAGTCATACATATTTACAGTACGTCCGTCACGTCATTGTAGACACGTTGTTTGATTGACTCGTTTCGCGTACCCAGAAATCGATTATTATTTTTATCAAGGAAGTGGACGCGTTTCTCCGACGCGGTTGAGACGATCCATTGAATTCAACTTTGACCCTTCGACTGAACGACGTCCCCTATCGACTACGCATCCATGTATAGGTATGACGCTTGCAGTAGGTGTATGATATGTAAAAGGACATCAATCACGTCGGGCGAGACGTTTGCAGGACGTGTTACGCCATTTTATATCGGACTCGCGCAACGACCGCAACGTGCCAACGTGTATTAATTGATAGGTTGCTGCCGCTATACAATCATGTTATAATGCACATGCGTTGGGATAATGACGAATATGATAACATTATTAGATTACTAGACCATGTACTATCTTCATTATAATAATAATAATTATTATTATTATTATTATTATTATTATTATTATTATTATTATTATTATTATTATTATTATTATTATTATATTAGTATAGTAGTAGCTGTATGCTATATCGCCTATACATAGTAATAATTAGGGCACGGATGTTGTAGTACTAAAAAACTAGTAAAATTGATTGCAGTATTATAACTAAAAAATACTGAAAATTGCACTTAAAATATTAAAAATTGCACTGAAAAATAACAACATTTCGTTATAATTTATAGATATTTTACTTTAATTCTACCAAAAAAAAATATTTTTTACAGTTTACATGTAATAATAATTGATAATCTATGCGTATACGAAACATATTAAATATTTTAAATTTTTAATATCGTTGAATTGGGCATTTTCGAATTTGAACGCTCTTCAATTTGGAGCCAATATAAGTTCTTATGCATTGAAAAACTTCGATCTACGTCGGCTAATGTAAGCGGAGCGTTTTTAAAATAAACTAAATCACTTACTGTTAAGTCTTTGGGTAAACCATCGAAATATTTTCTTTGTCCAGTAAGTATATAATTTATTTAAAAATGGTTTCAAATTCGGTATTCTTTTCAATAACTTTTTTAAATTATTCATGGACTGAAATTCCGATTTCACAAAACATATTGTCTACTTTATTTTGAACAATTTTAATTATTCCAATAGCTTCAACTATCGGGGGGTCCTTGATTTTCTAATTTTAAAATCGCGTCCGGAAAAATCCGTAGTTCAAGTGAATAAATACTAAATCGGCTGAAGTTAAAATCTGGGTAAAAATATCTTATGACACTTTTATTAAAACAGCTAATTACATTTTATAGCTGGAGATATTAATCTTATATATACGACTGTCGAGTTTCGACTATTATAGCTAAAATAGTTGTATAAATGTGTAAATTCAATAAAATTTCAATAAAATTGCAAAAAACTGTACTTAAAACTTTTAGATTTAAATTCGTACTTACATGAAACGTATTTAAAAATTACTTAGCAATAAATTGAAAAGTTAGAAGAAAAGTTACAAATGCAACAATAACATCCATGCCCTAGTAATATAATATAATATAGTAGTGGTAATCAGGCATAGCAGAAATAGTACTGAACTACTAAACCATGGGCGACAACGATATTATAATGATTGTATCTATTCAACTTAATATCATTACTACCAGAACTACTGGAGGTTATCCGTATATATTATAATATCATATTATATCATGTTCGACCCCTGAACCGCGATTATTATTAGATAACCTGATAACGTCAAACGACATGTCTTGCAGTTGATACAACGTAATATTTTAAATGACATGCATCGTTGTAAAAATATACTGTCTATTTCTTATTTTACCGTGTATGTTTTTCATCTGATCGCCTATAGGTGTACTCGCTGTTTATCTTACAAAAGCCATGCAATCATAAATACTAAAGTAGGTAATCATTATGATATTATGTGCTCGTACGTATTATAGGAGTTATGTTGTTACAATGTTTGCGCCTTACGACATTTTCTATGTTACGTGCCGAGTTAGTTTAAATACAAATTCTTACTGTATTGTATTACAGGTAATAAATAGTATATGAAAATACATCCTCAGTCGATGTATATTTTTCTCGGAGCTTATGGAACAAATACAACTAAAAGTTAAAACCATTATGGTCATTTTGTCTTTGCTTAATTTTATGCAACAGGATATTGATGATGACTTTTATAAACAGCTCGACACTCTAAAACATGATATTGCGACGCAATATTATACGTGAATATGCATTTGAATTCTTGTTGTAGTATATATATATATATATATATTTATAATGACATTGAAGTCGAGTCATAAATCATAAAGCTATCAAATTTAATTTAGACAAAAGATTTATTTTATATTTTATGAGTTTCAGCATAATAAGAGATTAAAAGCGAAAGAAAATGATAAAGACTCCATTCGAAAAGAATGAATTTCATATGAAAGTATTGAATGTAACTATTGTTTCTAACTTTTTGTTCAAGTACCGAGATTACCAAACCTGAAATCAGAAATTACACGGGAAAAGATGAATTTAATCACAAATAAATTAAAGTTTATTACAATAGTTATTACAAAATTTAGTTAGGTACTCTGAATGAACATAAGTCAATTATCCCAAATGGAATATGTCAATGTATATATAAATATATATTAAAATACAATATAGTATTTAATTAAATTGTAATAGTCATCTATTTCATAGATTTTTAAACTAATCATTTGATCATAAATATATTATTCATATACAACTTTACAACATTAGCAAATAAACCAGCTAATGTATTATATATGGAAATTTTGTTTTTTAAATATAATACATTTTTAATCTGTGACAAAATTAAGTGTTTTTTATTTTAAACTGCTATTTATTTACTTGTTAATTTCACATATACTTATGCTTTTTGTGTGGATAGTATATTTCTTATGACAAAAATAAAATAAAATAATTTGAAAATGTAAGCTACGATTAAAATGATAATATAGAATATCAAATTTCTTAAACAGTTACTTATTATTATAATGCGTGCTTTACTACAGTAATACTAAACTCCTTTGAATTTAAATGCTCAAAAACTGTTTACTTTGTAAAAAAATACGTAAAAAGTTTTCTAATTATTTTAAATATAATAATTCTGTCAAATAATACAAGTTGTCCCACAAAGATACCCATTGTGATAACTTCTGAGATAATGACAATAATCAAAGTTTGTGTTTTTATATCATAATTTACAAAAATGAGGATAGCAAAATTCATATATATATATTTAATTATATATATATATATATTTAATTGAATAAAAAAATGTTGTTAAAACATATAGTAAATAACATTTGTAGTCCATATTCCGGTGAATCATAAACATACCAACATTAATGCCATAGTTGAAAAATATTTTTGTAGTTAAATTTGCACAATAGTAGAGTATAGTAGCAAGTTTATTAAACCTTATTAAATATACATGTATAAAAAAAATTATTACAGTTATTAATGTTAGTAGTGATTTGTTTTCAAACAATGCAACTATTCATTTTCTTGCAAAATCTGATACCCAATATTAGTTTTATAATTGCATAGAGCTAATTTAATATAATTTTTATTTGAATTAATAATAGTACTATCTGTGTACATTAACATTTTAACAAACCTTTTAAACGTATTAATACTATTTATAAGAACATTAATAATTTTGATACTAAGTGAAAGTTTAGACATAAGTTATCTCCTTAAAAAATGATAGCTACATTTACATTTTATTTTAGTTCATATTTTCTTTGACTGTAAGATAATAAGTATGATATAAATTCAAAAATCTTAAATAATTAAAAAAAAAAAAAAATAGGTAGTTTTAAAAATATTATTACAATATTTTAATGAGAATATTTATCAATTATATCTAAATAATGATAGGAATTAAAGAATGTCACGGTATGCACAAGATAAGTAAAAATACAATACATTTGTCGTTCAAATTTATAAAACTACTATACAGTAGAAAATTTATTGTTGTATTGATCATTTATATTACACAAAATATTATGAATCTATGCATAACATTAATATTTCAGTACGGGTAGGTATTTACGCATTACGGAATAAAATCGATAGATAACAATTAGTTTTCACTTAAAAGCATTTTATTGTTGTTAATGCATGATATTATGTATTTTTTTTTTAAAAAAACAATCGATTTTGAATTAAAATGAAAGATATAAATGTCTTTTGTATTGAATGTTTAATGATCTATTCAATTTTTTAAGTAATGACCTCGAGGTATATGTCTTCAAATTATTTGAAGTCACATTTCATTCAATAGACGGTACAAATATTATCTTAATTATGTTCAAACAAGGTTTTTTTACTGTTCTTTTATAATTTTTTTTCCAGATATGAAAGTTTATATAACTCGGTAACCGTATAAATGCTAACAGTTACCTTCTAAAAACCACTTGTTTGGGCAAGAACCCGATAATATTTTAGAGTCACGATGTACATTGATCGGTCTATGCAACATACATATAGACACACACACACATACCATCCTTGAACCCACATCGTTGTGAACATGTGAACCTTAAAAATCCAAAAAAACCAAGCAAGGACAATTACGTAGTTTTGTGGCTAGCAGTCTAGGTCAAGTGTACGATATTAACGTTTAAATCAAACAAGCGTACACACGTAATTTAACTAGTTTTATTTAGGTTTGATTCGTGATAATAACTACAAATTAGTATTTATTAAAACTGAATCCCTAGATTCTTAAATCTAAACTATCAAGTACCAATAATATTAAAAGTAAACAATTTTTAATGGTTTTACAAAGAGAAAAAGAAAAAAATTATGATTCTTAGAGTTTTACATAAAAGTTAGAAATTATTTTCATCCGATTTACATGTAAGACTTTTTTACAATGTCGTCAAAGTAAAAAAACACAATATTACAAGTTATAACTTAATAAATATAATATGTTCTTAGATTTGAGGATAATCTCCGGCTAAACATTTTTTTAAAAGAATCTAATCTTACAATTTGGAGATTCTTAGACAGATTCCGGCTATAGTTCTTGAATACACAAATCCTACAACTTATTATTTAGTTGATCATATTGAGTTATATTTTATGTGTATGTATATAAAATAAAAATAAATTGTCGCTGACTTTGTTCAAAATATTTATTTATATATTGAATTTAGTATCAAAGAGTGAATTGAAATTAACTTGAGTCAGTTTAAACAACTTTTGTAAAAGAAAATTGATTTTCAAATAAAGTGTATTTGATTATGATTATTTTACAGTGCAAAAACTGTGTTAATTAATCAGGTATGTTAAGTATTAACAAATACATTTCTACATTGGTAATTTTGAAAAATTTTCATACAAATCGACATGTCTACCATATTTTTTGATTCTGCTAACTTAGGCGTGAAAAACACGCAATAAGCTCAATAACGATGGTCGCATGTTGTATTATGCTTCGAATCTTCTAAGATATTTACAAGAAATATCATACGAGTATTCATTTTAACATTTAAGAAAATGCTCGAAGAATAATTATATAAAACCTAAAGGAAAATAACAATTTAAAAAAAAAATCTTCATCAGGCCGACCCAAAGAGTACGCTTATTGTAGTTACCTTAACCAAAAACACTCTGTATATTGAGAATAACCGTAGAATATTTTCTATAAAATCTGTTTGAACTTTAAGTATATGCTTTGACTAAATACAAGTTCAAACTTTTTTTTAAAAAAAAAACTAAAATAAAAATATTGTATACATTATAATCTGCGACTAAACCTATTTGTATTTTGTATATAATATGTACATATAATTAAACGTAACCTAAACCATGAATAGCAACGTTGATAGAAAGAACAAAAATAAATAAATGTGTAATAAGTAGGTAATGCACCATTAGTATACAACATGACAGCTTACGTATGTTAGTATGACGGTTAATATGTATTCTATTTTCGTGACCATGCATTGTAATATGTATAATCATCACCAACAACGAGACGCTCAGTCGAATTTTATAATACATTCATGTTTTTTTACGTTTCGCGAAAAGTTTTTGAAATGTTTGCATTTTTACGAACAATTTCTTAACGTAACGAAATTAATGATATAATAGCAAATTATTGTTGTCTACGTTCGTGACTTGCGAATATAAATAAAAATGTAAATTTCCGTGCTTTCGAACAACAACGGCGTATAGGTACTCGATAACGGTTTCGCGAAACCAAAACCAGTAATACATAATTCACAAATACTAATATCAATGTACAGAATATTGAAATAAAAAAAATGATGTAGCTGCTTTATGTTTGTTTATCAATAAGTTACTACTACATACTTTAGACTTAACAACGCTCATGACCTATAAAACGTTTATGAAAAAATCGTAATGATAAACTCCCATGTTACGGTAAGTTTTCAGTGACTTGACACTTACTTAAATCTGTTTGATACGACGAAGAAGCTAGGATGTCCTTTAAAAAATTTGTACTTCTTCTTTCTTCTTCATCTTTTTCTGGCTTTCATAACTCTCCAAGGATTTTTGCCGCCATCACCAAATCACTCCATTTATCACGATCCTGCACAATCTCTCTCCAATCCTGTATTCCAAAGTCTTCCAAGTATTTTTCTACAACATCCATACATCTCTTCTGAGGACCACCCCGTGACCTTTTTTCTTTTGGTTTCCAATTTAGTACTATTTTAGTTACTGCATCAGTATTCCGCCTCATGACATGTCCTAACCACTGTATTCTTAGACTCTTTATGAACCCATTAATTGATACTATTTTTAATTCTGCCTTCAGTTCTTGGTTGAATTTGTACTACATAGTTATTATTCCTTAGTAATTATTATTTATGACTGCATTAAAATCCATTTTGTCGCAGTGTATTGTGATTGCTATTACAAATGAAACGTTTATTAGAAAATACACTTTTGATGGTGTTATCTTGTTTTATTTAAAGAATGCTCTGTTCGAAGCTTTGTACCCAAAAATCAAAATGCACAATAATGAACGCTGAAATGTCTGCAATATTACCGCACAAAACAATGATTGTAAAATGATTCAATTACGTTATAAATATTCACGAAAATTCTACAAGAAATTTTAGATTACCACAGGTATTGCACATGTATACCATGTTTTCCTAACTATACGAGTAGTTGTTGGAGAATACATATTAATTTATTTTTATATGCACAACTATAACGATTTTTAATTTTATCAAGTACAATTTGATGTAAACATAAATGATTTGTATGTACAGAATACATATACCAGTTATGTACACTCAATTAAATCAAAATTGTTTCCAATTGCACGTGATAATAAGTTTATGCAACTATGCAAGTTTACTTTTATTATAATTCTCATTTTATCTATAAACTGCATCTGAACATCTGTATGGTTGGATTTCTTGACCCAACTTACCGATACAAATGATCTACAATACAACTTTTTAACTAATATATATTAACCAATGTAATAAATTATTATTATAATCTTATAAATTTATGATATATAATACATATAATATATATATTTATATAAATATAATTATTGAATGAAGCTAAGCTTTTAGTGTTAGTTATTCCAAATTTCTTCTATAAAAATTTGAAGGACGAACAAAACGATTCCCGCGGATTTAGAATAAGATTTCCAATTCCATCGGACACTTAATCGTGTCTTAAAAACATTTCATGTTTTTATTTAAAGCTAAGTAATTAATATGTTAAATTTAAATTCATCAGAAATATTTTATTTTACGAATAAAAACCATGTATTAACAGTCCAGTAAACATATTTCTTAAGAATATCTTATTTAGCTTTCGAAATATAATCGAAAATCAATTAAAAAAATATTACTCAACATCTGTATATTAGTGTCGTTATATAGCGGCTAGTTGTTTCTAACTATCGACAAAACAACATGCACTTAATAGTCTTTCTGAAATAGTATAAATGTTATTTTTAAATAATAATCCGGATAATATTTCTTCTAGAAATCTTTCTAGTTATTTAAATTTAAATAATTTAATTCATCATATCATAATTATTTGTAGAAATATAATCATTGTAAACATACGAGTACTATTAATAATGCTAATATATATTCTAATATGATGACCCAATGTTTTGTGTAAGTTCATTTCGTGTAATTATACGTTTGCTACATGATACTGTACAAGTCTACCAATTTAATCTAATACTAAAGTGAATACTCTAAGATAGAAAGGCTAGCTATGGTCCTCTGGCTCCAATAATTAGAAATGATTTAGGGATAACAGACCATTACTCATTTCGTTATTAACTTGAGCATGTTATAGATTACGTAAAAAAATCTATATTTATAAATTTTTACTTTTAACAAAATAACGTCCAACAACTGTTAAATTGTTACAAAATTGTGCGTAATAAAGCAAATATATATATATAATCAACAAAGACATTTTTATGCATATTTATGCATATTTGTACTTGTAGTTACATAAAATGTGAAAACTGAATACTTAAAAAATATTATAAATCAAAATTATTTTTACATTTTTATTACACGCAATACTCGTATACAGATAATTAAGATTATTTAATCGTTAATTTGTTGTAAAATATATATACTATCACTTAAAAGCTCTATTATGAAATTGTTTATAATTTGTAATAAGTTAACAGTAAATGATTAATAATTATTGTTTTTACAATATTCATTTATAACGAAATTGTACAGACATTTATGCGCATGAATAACTTTGTTCACAGTAGAATAAATAATATTGACGTTTATATAATATCATACATGTTTATCTTAATGTAGGCTTAATCGCTTTAATTCATTTTAAACTTGATTTTTCATAGAAATGGTAAGACAAGAACGTAAAATAAACCTTTAAATTTTTTTAAAATTTATATGAGTTTTTTTTATAAATATAAAGAAATTTCTTATCGATCACGAGTATATTATTCTTAGTATTCTAAGTTTAAAAAATAAAATAGGTTGATTAATAAATTAATCTGAAAAATGCAAACGGTTTTTAATCAAATATAAAAAGCAATTTAAAGACTTTTTTCGTAGAAAATGGTTTTTAATTCTGTTGATTATAAAATACTAACATATGCCAGAAATCAGAATCAAATATAAAACTGGATTTCATTATGTAAATCGTTTAAATCGTTTCTGTTGAAAATGATTTCTTTGGTAATATAATTATAGATGTTCAATCACCTTTAGAATCTAGATTCTAGGCGATTGAACATCTATAAATCTACAATCATGTGTTATCTAGGCTCTAGATAACACAGAAGTTTTGTATTGATTATAATAGTTCGTGTTCAATTATAAATTATAATGTTTACTCTAAAACATAAGTAATTCGATTTTCAAGTACCTACATAATAGATTTGTCATAATATTTTAATTTTTTCATGGTACAGCCACACGAAAATAATTGAATTTCGTATGTTTTCAACAGATACAGTTTCAGGTCCGTTTTTATTACTACAATAAGATTCAGTTTAAGCGATAGACCATAGACGATAGACCGATTTCGTAGATAATAAAGAAGGAATTATCACCGAGTAAGTATGAATATGATAGTTATGATTAAAACTTGGAAAACTATTTTTGAACTAAAAGCATCAGACCTCAAAAAAAAAACCACCATGATTAAACTTAGACGAAATTAATAAATTAACCGAGACTTCTGTTCCTCCCAAGGATTAATTTAAAAACGGGATAGTTGCCAAATCAACTTTCAATTTAACGACAGATTGCGGAGTATATGGGTTAACAAACACATGCATATTATATGTACTTTATTATCATCTTCAAGGACTGAGTGGTTTCAATTATTGATTTAAATGATTTTACACATTAAAATGTTTATAATGTTGTGAACAATAAAGCGATATTTTTTTAATTATTATTATTTATAAATTACATTATTTTATACTTTTTATCGATTTTGGTATAGTCTATACATTTCCAAGGAACTTATTATATTTATCCTTGTGAGCCGTTCATAAAAATAAGATCTATTTTCCTAATTGCTGGTGCGTTTTCAAATAAATAAATGTAAAATATAAAACGTCACTTTTGATTTCATTTAATTTAATGGAATATATATAGGTAGGTAAATGTGGGAAACATGGATTGCTTTTTAATCACACAATTGGTAATTTATTGATTATGATTAGATTAATGTTTGTTAATACACGGCTGATTATTGTTCCGTGGATAATTATGCTGTTACAGCTCCATAATACTTAATTATTCATTGATCCCTTGTTTGTAATTTCGTATCTGTCAAAGAACATTAACTTGCAATCTAGAATTAATTTAAAAATGTAAATTATACGTTTGGTTTGGTAAGTTTGGTTATTAGTAGGTAATTTAAGGTGTTTGATTACATACATTATATCAAAAATGTGTATTATTAAGATTAAATATTGTATGGGACAAAAAATCAATCGTAATAACAACATAATCATAATAATTATACAACAATAATCAAAATGAAATATTTAAATAATTGGTTAGTAACAAAGTAAAGATACAATTTGCATTCATTTTTGGTTGTGTAATGTTACAGGATACAGTCAATTGTATTATATACATTCATAAAAACGGTTGTAATTCAAATTTTTTTTTACACAATATCCGTATAATAAAAAGAAAAGTCACTGCTTTTCCCATGTGAATCTAGATTCCGGTATAAATAATGAATTAGGTACGTTACATGAGATGTACAAAAATATGAAATATCAAAATATTTTTTTTTAAATTTTCACGACAAGATCTATTGTAAAAATCCGAGAAACAATTTATGCGAACAACGCCGTAACGTAATAAGAAATGATTATTATAGATCTCATGGTCGTTTTCAATGCACGTGAATCAGAGACTATTTTAATTTCTCGGAAAATAAGGTTCTCTAACAAAATATTACATTTTTTTTTTAAATAAAAACATTAAATTTATGTATCAAATTCCAGGTATCGTTAAAAAATCTCGATGGTGCTACATCAAAAGTATATCATAACTATGTTCAAGGTATAAATTCAAAACCCTCATAAAAAAGCTGACACTGGAAAGCCCACATTGGTTTTATATTAATGTATACTGCTTGTCGGGTACTTCCTCTCAAAAAACAATGTCGGGAGGTAAATACGATTTCACGTGTAGAATGCAGAACAGAGGACTGTGGAACAACAGCTATAGGGGATTCGTGCTGTTTAATTAAGACCCGTGCAATGGTATATCGTTGTGATACCCTATTGTCATATTTTGAATAATGCATTTTGCTACAGTAAATAAATTATGATTAGTGTATAGTAAAACACAACGAAAAAGTTACTTTTGAAATATCCAAAACATTTTGAAGTTAACAAAACAACGATTTTAGTATTTTTGCGATCTATGATAATATTATGTTTATATGGGTACTTAAGTTATCAATAATTCGATAATTTTGCTATACAGGCAAATACACAAACAATCAATTATGCACATCGTACAATTTTATGATTTAATGTAAAAATAGCCTCGGCAATTATTAAATTGAACTTTGCCTTAATATTAAAATAAATATTTCATGATGCAGAATACTATGGTTGGTAACAAATCTTTCATTAATCAATCATTTGATGTTATTGTTGTTTTTTTCTTAAAAAGGTATGGCTGCTAATTTTTTTAATGTTTTCAAAATTGTTATTGGCTTTAGTACTTCCATTAAGTGTATTTACAATACTTATTTAGATGCACTAGAAAATGTTGCTGATGTATAATAGAAATTAAGATTATCATTTTGCTAGTAGAATATTCAGTAAGATTACGTAACCAAAAATATGTCATATAATTGTTGAAATTAATTAAATACCATTTTTGGAATGGAAATCGTATAATAAGATACTTTAACTTGAGGGAATAATAATTGCCGATTATGAATGTTCACTTTAAACGTAGGAAGTTAATTATAAGTTTTAAAATATAAATAGCATGTATTTAACCAAAAATATAATGCATTACTAAATGCAAATTGGGAATAGGTATATACGTTTTTTATTATTTTTTATTTTTCATATAATATAGTTACAATATATTTATTAAAAATCACATTACAACAACTTATTTTTGAACATTTAATATCGGCTATTTTTTTTCTGTGGTGATTAATAAAATGATTATATTTTCATAAAGTGTTCACTGTTCAGTTATGAAAACATTTTATTACTTCTAAACTTTGATAACCTAAAAAAGTTAAAAATAATAATAAAATATTTTAATAGATTCTATTTTTATAAAAATTATTACATTTTGTGAAGGGGTTAAATTAAAATAAATATTTAATTTATTGTAAAAACAGTTTTTCTCGTAGGACATTTGCGTGAAAAAATTAAAACCACAATTTAATGGTCTATTATTTTCTTTTCGTATTTCTTAACTGCTAATTAGATAATTTTCTATAGATTTAGTGATACTTTAACTTAAACTAAGATTCGGAATTGTACAGTTCAGTTTATTTTATAATTAAGAATGCCATTTATTTTCCCACTTTATTAATGAAACGAATATAACATTCAATTTATGATATTTATAATAACAAAAATTTTATTATATAATATTGTTTTTGCTAAAAATGCTAAATGTACATTTTACCAGATTTTAATATGTTATACTATGCATCAGTATTTACAATACTTTACATAATCGTCTATAAGATAAGTAATACTTTAACTTTGTTAGTTAAAAAAATTATTAAAATAATATTCCTTGAATTTAATAGTTTCTATCAATAAAATAACTATAATAGAAAATAAATATTTATACACCTACTTAATTTATTTTAATCTTCTTAGATGTTCTTTATTATTAAAAATATATTTAAGTTTTTTCATTTCCGTATGTTGGCCCGACAGATTGATTTAATTGGAATTTTCAAACTTCGTATGGTTATTTGTTTAATCAAAACGTATCTTAAATTCACATCACATCCATCACATTATTATTTTTGGTAAACCCTTAAAAAAATTTATTTATAATCATTTCTTGCTCTAGAAATCCTATTAAAATAACTCAAAGAAGAAAACATAAGAGAGAATAATGCAAAATATCTTGTACGAGGAATGTTATAAAGTATATACGATATTCGAGTATTATTTTATGCAGGAACAGTTATGGTGAAGGAGCTTTAATGCTTTATAATTCTGATTATATTAAACATAAATCATCCAATGGTATCCTGTCTGTATAATTTTACTATAGTATGCAGATAATAAATTTGTTATTCTTTTACATTTAGACCATACTAATACTAACATAACCAAGTATTCAAAGTTTAAACATATGAAATATTATTTCGAGTTGAAAAAAATCAATTAATATTTCGTAAATTAAGTTTTCTTGTCCTTTTAACTAATAAGCCTATAAGGTATGCTATATTATTATTCTATACTGAACAAAATTGTTTGATTTGTTTTCAAATAATAGAACATAAACTAGATAACTTTTATCTAGGTAATTATAATTATATTAATACAAATTCTAATAAATATTCATAATAAAGCCGTGAAGAGATTTGTTTCATGAAAATAATATTGTTAGTAAAGCCTGTTGCAGGTGTAAACAATCATGAACTATTGTTGTATATTTTCAATACTAGTACGTTCCAAGAAATCCTATTTGTTATTTCTTTTTCTCTAAAATATTAACTCGTTTTTATAAAATGTATGAATAATATAAGTATAGGTAATGGTCAAATCCAAAATATGAATACAACAACCTAGACTGAATGTAAAGAAAGAACGTCAATGTCATATGGATATCAATAAATACATTATTGTATTTACATTGTTTTTTTTTTTTCATTTCTTTAATAAACACGAGTTGGTAATTGGAATGAAAATTAACCTAATTCTTGTCGACAAACATAAAATGTATTCAAACAATTTTAGAAAAGTTAATTTTATTACTTTATACAAATTTTCATTGCACAGAAGAAATCTAAAGTCATACGTATAAAATATATACATTAATTTATGTAATTATTTATTTTAGGCATAGAGAGTCAAAATTTAAATGATTTTCTGAGCAATGCAAACTTTAGTATTCACATTTATTATTCGTCGGATAAACGTATAAACTTTTCGTTCTGAAATAAAATCTGAAAATAAATAATAAATTTAAAATGTTTCAATGCTAATACGTAATTGTTGAAATTAAACGTATTACATAGCTTATAAAACAAAAGACATGTCGCTATGAAGAAATAACAACGATAATTTAATCGAGAAAGTTTCATGTTTTGTTTAAGAAATTATTTGCTTCAATAATTTACATATGAGTAAAAAAAAATAAAAATAAAAATTAATGTCATTCAATTTGAGCAAATTAATCTGACATTAATAGTAACGAGAAAAGCAATATGCTTTTTAGATTTATGGAAATTAAGAGTAAAATAAACATTATTCTATTCATAAATATATTGGTTATTTAGCTTATTTTAAAATATATTACTATTTATCTATTTAGATAGTTAGAGTGGTTTAAAATTATCACATAATGATTTTAATTTGATTGCTTTTTATGAATTTTTTACGAGTTATTTCACATTTTCCAAAAAATAATTTAAAATAAATCTTAACAAATCTATTGAGATGTACGATATATCCATTTTAAATAAGATCTACTTTTGTTCTAAATTGAAGAATAATCTGATAATGATTTAATATTATTTGTTATTCTAAATGATTATGTACTAAATAAAGATTTGGTAAGGTTTTATTTTTTTAAATTAATAATTTTCGAACTTCATTGTTGGAAATTTTAAAAAAGTTTTGTTTTTAATATTTAATAAATAAAACATAAAACAATTATTTCAAAAACTAGAAAATTAGTGCAAGTTTGTTTTGGTATAGGTATATTATACCTTATATTATTATTATATTAATATTATTATTATATATTATAGGTATATTTTGTATAAGTTTGTATACGTCGGAGCATTCCTGATCAAAACGTGTACACAGACACAAAAAAAACAATTAAAAGACAACAGCATGATAAAATCAATACATAGATTAAATATCGATGTATATAACAAAAATAACGATGTTTTTTGCCCACCTTTACATTGTATCTATTTAGTTATAATTGCATTGCCGTACTGGTAATACTGACAAAATTATTTGATTTGATCAACATTTTTATGATTCATTTTTAAGTTTACCTAGTCAAGAAGATAAAAATAACTTTCTGGTTACATTTTAGGAAATGGAGAAAAGTAAGCAAGGAACAATATTTTATGTCCAGGATCAATTAGAGCTTTAATTTTAACCCGATCAAATAAATGGTAGGTTCAAATTTCGTTTTATCAAATAACACTCTAATTTGTTACTTGAAATTTAAAAGAAATATGTGTATAGTTGTACAGAAAGGTGTGTTAATCATATAGCTACAAAATATAAATTGTTATCTGTTATGAATTTATGATATTATTATACTCTGGTCACTCTGGATATTTCACTTGTAAATATAATTCGTTAAATTTTAATATGAGAGTTGAGTGTTAACTTAACATAATTAAGTGAAAAATAGTAAATACTTTAATTGATTAATAATTGTCCCAACGTTCTAGTAAATTAAAGCAGCATAAGTACCAAGAACAATACAATATTTCGAACTTGTTTTTTGATCATCTCATCTGCATGGGCCACACCAAAACATTATTCTTAAACGAAAAGCACTCATGTCTCATATTATCCATGCACATAAAATATTTGTGAGTTTACATTCTGTTTATTTACTCAAGATCCAATAAAGATGCCTAGAATTAAAACATATATATAAATTATATAATATATCTATATATCTATATATCTATCTATATATTTACAAAAAACCTCAAAACAACAATGGTAAAGGAACGTAACAGCGGATAAATCGACTCGTATGAAGGATTCGAAAAAAAATTTCTTGAATAAAACTATACATATCCATCACGTTTACTCGAGATACATCAAGTTTTCGAAATTCGAGTGTCATCGTTCCGCAAAGCATACCTGCTGCGTGTTGCCCATCTGGTGCATGTGATAAGTGCGACGTGTATTAAGATATTTTCGCAATGTCTTTGCTGAGGACGAACAAAAGGGATAAAATGTTACGTACGCCAAACATGCTCAACACGCATGCTCTAAAGTAAGACCTTTGCAGAATAACTGTGTATATTATATTTTTAACCGTATTAAATGTATTATGATACCTATATTATATTATTATTATTACTATTATAATATAGAATCAGGCATTCAAAAACATGTGATAAATAACACATGCTGATAAGTTTTTGATCTTTAATTAGCTTTAAGTATTAATCATTGTATTTGATTTTTTTTTTTTTAATCACCTAAGCGTCGAATAGACATGACAATCATAGTTTCCAGTTTCACACGGTTAATAATACGTAATACGTATAATTAGGTTCGTATAGGTACACTTTATGGACATCAGTCACGGCGTATATATTATAACTATTATACGATAATCTGTTCACAAGTAAGCACTGTTTTTTTCTCTCAATAAACTTATTATAAATTATCAAACCTGGTTTTAGATCGTTACTTTTAAAATTGAGAAGGTACGTAAGCGGAAAATTAAAAGTCTAACACTTACTTTTTGGTATATGTATAATATATTATTGAAATAAAACGATTGTTTCTTATAATTAATAGTTTCTTTGCACAACCATATAACCATTTACCAAAAAGGTATGGCTTTACAAATACTTCCAATTATTCTAGTACCCATTATTTCTAAATTCTAATACCTACTTCTAAGTCATTGAGTCTAAATTAAAATTATTTTAAACATTATAATAATATGTAAGTATGTATTATTATAATATGTAGTTAAGTTGTTTAATAAAATTGGTAAAGTTGGTGTGACATATGCAAGGAAACGGTTTGCTGCAGTCACTTTCAGTGCTGAGGTTAATTACCGTCCGGTACTGCTAGCAGTCGGGATGGGTGAGCACACGGTTCTAGCAGCGTCGTTCATGCCACAGAAATACCCACGTATTTGACATGACCCCACGCATTGAACGTAGGGGTGTCATAGGTGTAAAATTGTGAGGGAAAAATTAAGCGACAGTACAAGTTTAAAAAATTGGTCCTGAACTGTAACAAAATTATAAGTTGTTCTAAAATCAAATTTATAATTAATGTGATCTGGTGATGTAGAGATTACTAAAGATAATACTGTTTTAACTGTATGCAAAATATTTTTATAAGATATTAAATAATCAGTTACTAAAATAACATTTTCTACAAAGACATTGTAGTACAGCCTCTTATTGCTCGATTACAAATTTATTGATGTTTTATTTTATAACCTTTGTCTTTGGCAATTGCATTGATAAAATATATAATAAAATCTATTGTTTTTGTCTTAAAGTGTTCGCAAAATTCAAGATGATTGGGAAGACGAACATCATGATTTCGTGTAACTCTTTTACATCATATCTTATTAAAACAATAATAAGTTTCACCCATTTCCTCATTAAAAATTCTTGAACACTTCTGTATTCAAAACAACTACATTTATAAAAACTAAGTTCTTTATTGAAAATAAATTCATATTTACAGGGTTTTGTTTGGAAATGAATCAAAAACTTATAATAACACTTATAATCACTATACTATATTATAGGTCCTAGGTACTCATTTACTTCCTCTCAACTTAACGAATGATTTACACACTAGCTTATCTTATTTTAAATTTGAACGAGATAATCATTTGAGTTAGTTATATAAGTAATTAACATTCTGTCTTGAAACAGGTGTTTTTGAAACTTCTTTAAAACAATTGGGAAATTGAAAGAAATATATTTCGAATGAGTAATCTGTATTCAATTTTCGATTTCACAGGCTCTAAAACGTTTAACATATTTTTACAATTATAAAAAGTATTGACAAAAAAAATGATTTATTATAAAACTTCCTTACATGGACCACAATATAAAATATTAGAATATAATACGTAATATTTATAAAGTAACTAAATTAAATACATTATACATACCAAAATTAAAGTATTAAGAAATTGGTTTGGAAAGTATAATAAGTTTCAATAAATCAAAGAAATAATTCATATGAAATGTGAATAATTGATGAGCAAAAATTTTAAAATTTAATTTTTAATTTTCAAATGAAATTTACAATATGCACCTCTAGAGCACAATGAATAAATATATAGTAAAAACGACATAAGTAAAATTACATATAACGTATTAAAAACATATTATATTTCAAAACATTTTAAAACATCGTCACTGATAAGTTCAACACATGGTACGTAAGAACTAATTAATAAATATATCCAGGGAATAAATATAATTACTTATAAGTTATAATATATTTGCTTAACCAAGAAATGCGGTAAGGATACTATCTCTTTTTATTCCCTTATGATTTTTGTCCATAATTCACATAGTAGATTACATTATATTTTCATTACTTATATTAGATAAGTACATTATATACAATAACTCTCAGGGTTCTAGTTGTTGTGAATATAAATATGTCGTGTAGAACTAGCATACAAAAAATTCAGAAGTGCTTTTAAATGTACGTGTTTGGGAGATAGTTCTCATTTCCTTTTTTGGAATCATTTGAGTGTGTTTGACGCCATTGTTTCTAAAAAATACTTGATATACATCTAACAAGAACTTTAAAACGAACGCATAATGATCCATAGTAATTACATATTTTATACAGAATAAAATAATATACACACATTTGTTTCTATTTAAGAGGATAAAAATTAAATAAAGGCTTATTTTCCATACAATAATCAATTAACTGTTTTTTTTTCAGCAAAACATAACGGTACATTTTTTCCAACATATCCTTGTGGGGTGAGGTAGATTTATTATTTAAATATTAAGCCTATTTAAGATTATTTAAAATAAACGTAAAATATAGCTTAAAAAAATAACCGGCAACTCGCTCTAGTCAGAATTGTTGAAGCTTTGAGTAGAAATTTGGTAAGTATAGTTTTGTTATATGATTCAACAAAATCAAAATCAAAAAAGTGAGGAAGCCGATCTAAAGTAGACTTAATGACGAATTCAGATCAGTTTTCAAAATTCTTATCGCATTAATTGATCGATCGATCAAATTTATTTAACACGCGAGTACAGAAAGTTCACCATTCCTGCTATATAATAATGAGTATAAAATTAGTCAAAAGTGTATTATTATGTAATATGCAGTACCTAGGTACTGACTACTAACACCACTAATGATAAAGTTGGTATGTTTTACAAATTATAATCAGTCAACTAGACTGTACTCATTGATTATAAAAATTGAACACATCTTTATATTATTAGTAATTACTTCACATCGGTTTTAATGTTATAACTTATAAATGTAAAGAAACTATATTTAAAATAACAGTCAATTCGAAGGACTTTGATTTGCATTATACTTAATAATCGCTTACCTATTAATTCATATACATTATGTTGCTCATTATATTCTAAAGTAAATACGATGTATAATAATATTATACATATATTCCTTATTTATTTACACTGAAATAAGACGATAAAATGAATTTCACACACGTAAACATGTCAACACAAGTACGATAAAAGTCATGTTAAATAAATATGCCATGTTATAACATGGAAACAAAAGTAGGTACTGTGTAAAAAAAATTAATTTGTGGACGCTACCGATTTTCCATCCGTTTAGGATGAGTGTAAGGGTGAACAACGAGAAAAAGAAGACGAAATATTTTTCATTAGTTGGATTGTTTTCGTTTGTACAGTATTACAGGGTACTCTTTTCACGTGTATCTTACCTTAATGATTTTCGTGACGCTCGTGGACGGTGTACTCGTCATGTTCAGTGATGTTTATTGTATTGGATTATTATTATACGGTATTAAATATAGTCGCACTCGTTAAACCCACGGAAATCAACACGCACAAAATCCGAAATTGTCGACGGACTAAAAATTAAAAAAAAAAAAAAACACCCCGGGGAAAAAATCGATTTTGGTCTCCGAACTCGTTAAAAACTCGAAAACGGCTCTTGTGTGAGCATTTGAGAATGTGCACAAGGAAGTCGACCAAAACGAACGCTCCAATCGAATACACTGATCGATCGAAAAATAAAAAATTAAATGAGGAAGGGAAAATTACAAGAGGGAGTCGAGGAAGAGCCGATGAAACGATTGAAAAAAAAAGGAAAGAAAAGAAACGTGTAAGTTTTTTATGTTTTTTACGCAAACAAAATCGTGGTTTTCCACAGACGATCAACGACGAACGGACCGCGAACACGGTAAGCAGATATAGTGGATGCGAGGAGATTGTGGTGACTGGAATGGAACACGGTGACGACCGAAACGTCCTGCCGAAGAACGAGCGCGACGTGTAATGTTCGTGGTGGGTGTGTGAGTGTGCCGCGTCCACGCGGTCGTCTGGGGGAGTTCCCCCCCCCCCGTCAGTGGAGCGCGCACGCGGTGAACGCGACGCCGCCGCCGAGCGCTGTGCGCTATGTGTGTCACACGCGCACAAACAAGTGGGAAAAACGACAACGCAAAAACAACAACAATAATAATAATAATAATAATAATAATAATAATTCATGTCGTGGTCGTGTAATAATAACGTGGGTTTTATGTCGTATGGTGATCCGCGGTGCGTTCACAATAATATTATTGTCGTACAGTGTGCGCATCTCTCTCGCTGACCCTCTCCAGTCTCTCACCACCCCCTCCCCACTTTGCCCATCGATAATCGAAATAATATATCGACAATCACGGTTCTCCTTTTCGGAAACATCAAACAAGTCATTTTTCCTCTAACGAGACACACCCGTGCCAGGCAAGCAGCACTTCCCACTTAGTGGAAAACACCTCGAGCAACAATTAATAATTGTTTAAAGTTGTAAGTCCCTGTTTCTGCAGTATGGGATTATTATAATCTACGAGTAGTGCGAGTTACGAAATAACCAAACAGATAAAAATCGATAATATACTAAACCATGTTATATTGTACTCTCGGTAAGTTTCACCGTTTTTTCGTCGGATTCGATGTATACTTTGATGTATATTATTTACTGTTGGGAAATGATATAATTTATATCTGTATCGCGCAAACGCAATAAAAAATAAAAAAAATTTAAAAAAAAAAGTAAAACCAATACGTAGGTGAACACTTAATCGCGTACTTGTTATAAGTTAGCCTTCGGATTTAAAACGTTTAACACGAGATGCTCGAACATACCGATCGACGATCGTATCACTAGATGAAGTTCAACAGAGGCGGATTCAAGGAGTCCAAATCTCCCCCAAAGGTACTTACAAAATTGTTGTGGTTGTCAACTGTTTATATTCTTTATTTTTTGTGTGAATTTGAAATTTTTCGTCCAGCCAATGGTCACCCCATCCATTTTTTCATGCACATCCACCTCTAATGTTCGGAAAACTGTTTTTTAATTGATCGATATTGTAATGCAGTTGCGTCATCGGGGTGAAAAATGATGGTCATTCAACCCCTTAACCTTTTACCACCATCGTCACGTCATCGCATGCGGAACGGGTGTATGACACAGCTACAGGTACAAGTATATATTATACTTCAAACGCGTGGCTTATCCGACATTGATGTAATACGTGACGCCGGTATGACCCAGCCTAACCGACCGTCGACCGACAGATTAACGGATTGACCGCTATTTAGCTTAATATTTTTGTCCCACGCGCTTGTTAGACTTGGATTCGGTAACGTTATAATGGTAGTAATAATACCCCGGAATAAATGTTGCACAATACATATTTATCATAGATGGATATCGGGGGGAAGGGGCTTAGGGGGCCTAAGCCCCCTAAATATTTAATAGTCCTCCAAGATCGAAACTTTATTTGAAATGTTATTTGTTGTTTTTATAATTATCATTTTACATTGGATTATTATAGCCGTCTTCAGGTTTTATGGGACCCATATAGTATTTAATTATGACATATACTTTTTTAACACATAAATATATAATATATTGTTATTATTTATTTATTTATTAAATATACAATTCAGTAAAAATGCATTTTTATTTGAATTTCTGTTACTTAATATTGTTTATTAAAATTTCAAAATATACGATTAAGAAGTACACTCTCTTCTTTAATTAATCTTAACTTAGAAAATGAACGTTCTTCACTACGGTATTATGTTTGATAAAAGTTGTGTTAGATATTGTGTTTGAAAATATTTCTTCTAGTTTATTTGATTTTAAACATTTTATGTCCAAGAAATACTAAATTCAGAAATTTAAAGTTCCGATAGATAATATATGTGTATATACATTCTGAAATTAATTAATTTTTATTAATATCTACCTCTACATGATAAAATTCCGCAAGTGTTTTACAATGGACTTGTACAATGTACTTCTTTTGTTCCTACAGGTCTAAAATTGGGGAAAAATCCAAATTATATTCTCAATAAATATATAATAATAATATACAATAAATGAATATTATATAAAAATAATGTTAGATATACAAAGCTAATTTTAATAGTTTTTCATACGAGATTTATACCAAAAACAGACAAAATAAGTATAAAATTACAATTATTCGTAAATAATGACATTTATGTGAATTTGGGGCCCTTAAAATGTCGGGGTCTTTACCTTTTAATACGGCACTGCGTACAGTATAATTTACCATAAAGTGATATTACTCATTAATTTACTAAAATATGGTCCAAAAGGAAAGCGATCCACCTATCAACCCCTCCTCTTATAATCACCACTAACGTACGACCGTCTTAGTCGTACAGTAATAGTAATAATAATTAATGCGGTGATGTTAGAACTACGTAACAAAAGTGCTTGTAAAGACACTTCTATGTAGGTACTGCTCGCAGCAATAGGGTATAATATGGTAAATACTCAGTACACAGGAGAACGTTCAAACGCACCCTTTATCTGAACACAATATTATCTTGGCTTATGTTTACATATACATATATAGTTATGGATATATGTAAGTATACCACGTTACACCGCGTAACTGCATAATATTGACTTCTTATACATTAGATTTCCCCTGTATCAATATTTTTCGCAGTATTTTATTTTTTATTTTTTGGTGACCTAAAAGTCGATTGTCAAAGACACCTCGCTTTTCATCGTATGTTAAAGGTTTGACAGTTAAAAACTTACGATCAATAATAGATAACTCACGTTAAAAAATAAAAATAATTGTAAACGTATTTGTTGCAATCCCTAAATATCGAATTGTGAATGAAGAATATACATTTTTTTTTTTAATAAATCCTGTTCACTTGATCATTGTACAATATCCATGACATTGTATGTCATAAATATTCTGGGCGACCGTGAATTGAGTCTAAAATGCACTATCTAGTATATAGTTATAGTAGTATATCGTATATTGTATAACTAGTACCAGCAGTACCTGTTTAGTACGTAATAATTTGTAATTTATAATTATTATTAAAAAAAATCGAAAAATGTTTGAACACTGTGTTTTTCAAAACATTATATTTCAATGAATTAATTGAAGCAAAGGGGATGGTTTCCTTTGATTGTAATATAGAAGAGATTCTTTAGAATAACGTTAATATAAGTATTTATCAATGATTCAAAACTATTTAATTATTTGAAAATTCATTAAAATTGAATTATTTTTACAGAGTGACCCCCGGGGTCCACATAAATAACCGATATCTCTTATGTTAATAAAGATAATTAAATTCTGTATATTTTTATAAGACTCTTTGGGTTGAAAATAATTTTTTATACTTGTTTTAATAAATATAAATATTTTATTAAACATTTTTAAAAGTAGGCTGTTTATTTTATAACTTTTTTAAAATTCAAAGGTAAGTCATTATTTTATAGTTCTTATTTTTTGAAAATGTTGACGTTTCAACCATCAATTTTCATTAACTTCTTGATTTTTTATGATTTTTGTAGCTTATACGAGAAAATAGTGTACTATTTACAGTTATAAGTATAACTTATACCTATACCTATTATCAGCAATCTTTTATCGAAAAATGTTTAGTTTTAAAAAAACTAAAAAATGTTTTTATTTAACTTACTAGTGAACTAAAATGTAGAAAATAAATTCTGAAGTCCTTGTACCAGGTATAGTGAGTCCATTACTTTCACTGTTGAAGTATGTTTAAATAAAAACCTGGCCAGTGTAATTTATACTAACTTATAACTTGATTTGTGAGTGCAATGTATGAAAGTAAAGTGAGTAATGAAATGAAATCCAAAATATGAAGAATATAATGAGTGCTATATATATTTTGTCAGTGTCAATATTATCATTTAATACATACGTATATTTAATCAATGCTAATATATAAGAATACTAGTACAGTACAAGTGTCAATATAAATTTAGAAATGAATATTAAATAGGCGACAGTAATTTTATTAATATAAAGATCTCAGATGATTAAGCAAGTAATGCCCACCCGGTTTTTATTTAAGAATTTTTTATTTTTTCACTTCAACAATGAAAGTGTTATTCTCATACTCACTATAACAAGCAGAAGGACATATTCTTATTACTTCTTTCTTTCTTATTTTTACTTTTTAGTTTTTAGTTCAATAATAAATTAAATAAAAACATTTTTTAATTTTGGTAAAACTACAATTCAGCCAATACAGTATTTTTGGTTTAGGTTAGTATAAGTTAGAGCTTTGCATTGATTATCAATTTCAGAACACCCAGCCAAGGCCTTTTAACCCAATCACACTTTTGCGTACTCCAGATTTCAACAGGACATTTAGGTATCCGACGAGTAGAGTATAAATAAAAAGTTTATGTAAAGAGTATATAAAAGTAGATAAATATGCCTATGATTTTCTATTTTTTTTTTTTTTTTTTAACTATTTATTTAATTATTTTAATAAAATTACGGAATCAGTTTTTACAGTTTAAATATTTTACTAAACTATTTTTTTATATTTTAATAATAAAAATTAACTAAGAATTTTTACAATTAATGAAATTATTACATTCGTACGTAAAAACTGAAATTTGATTTAGTTCATGATTTTTATACTTAAAAATATTTTAAATAAATACTTCTTGTATTCGAAAAACGATTTTAAATTTTAGTTTACGACTATAAAAAATCGAAAGTTTTGGTATTTGAAAATTTAAACAATTAAGTTCAACATTTCAGTTTTCTGAATTTTTTAGGTTTAGTTTAAGGACAATTCAGATTAATTAATATGTATGTACAAAGCTTGTTTCATTAAATATGTATGGCTAAACAGGTGTGGTTTAGCGCAAATTTTAACTACCCATTATATTACAAGAAATGTTATCTGTACACCTGTCATTGTAATAAAACAACTAACGGCAAGAATCATCTATATAAACTGTAAGTATTATATACGAGTACTAATACTAGATTAATTTTATCGATGTCAAAGATGACAAAACTTTTCAAAAATAAAAAATATGTTAATTAAAATCATAATTAAATCGAATTCAACTTATAAAGTTAAAATATAAACAAGAACTATGAAGAAAGTTCTTATAAACTAACTGATTCTTGTAAAAATAATAAATTTAAGCATTAAATAATTAACTAACTGTATTATTTTGTTGAATATAACTCATATTGCTCAATATCTTTGAAAAAAATATCATCCAATTAGTGCTTAAGTCTTTAAACAAGTAAACTAAAAAATACTTGGGGTAATATATTTATAAACATATATTGACAAATTTAACAAATGAAAAATAAAAATTACAAAATAGGTTTAGTAATTTTTTCCTACTCAAAGAATAATTTATATTTATAATAATAAAATGCATTCTATGTGATCGAGTTGGAAATACTTTATTGCATACATATTAACTAGTGACTACTTATATTGGCTATATTATACAGACAAAAAAAGAGTTTGGAAAAATAATACAACATTGTAAATAGTTTCAGAATTTAAAGACCATGAAGAAACTATCATTAACTTTTGATTTTTCTTAAGAATAAGTATTAAAAATTTATTGGGTAAAAATATTTTTGTATTAAAAATTATAACAGTTATTTTTGTCTAGCAATGATTTATATTAATATATGCAATAGCTCTAGTATTTTCTTGTTTGATATGACCTACTTAAAATTAAATTCTCGTTCTAAGTTAATTATTTAGTATTTTAGACCTCAAGTTACATATATTAAAGACATTAAGCATATTAGTTTACCAATCACGTATTCTATGTTTGAAATATAGAATGTGATAGATTTCAATGATACCGTGAAAATACGTGTTGTACATAGAAAGTTCATTTTAGGATTATACAATAAAAACTTTAAAAGTGTTCATACTAATGTACTTATAGAAAATAATAAAATCTGTTTTATTTGTCGATTGTAAAAGTTAACTTTTAAACATTATAATTAAAGAATAGTCACTAGTCTTAGAGTCTTACTGGTTTAATAGGTTTTTTACAATGATTGGACTTTACAATAAATTCTATTTTAATACTTGTTATTGCTCATTTATGTTGTTTGTCATTGACGTAAAATATTCCAGGTTCTTGACTTTTTAGGCTTTGATATAACTAAAAACTGAATTAGTATCTCAATCATAGTCATAATGGAATTTCAAATTTTCAAAACAAATATTATAAAAGCGAATGAAAAAAAAGTATAGGAAGACAAAAGATGTTTACTTATATTATAGCATTGAGAGTACACAATAATAATGACACAATATGTACCTACATTTAACTTGCTTAGTAAATTATAAAAAATTATTCAAAAATATGTTAATTAAATTTGAAAATCATGTATATTATTGTTGATGAGGTAGAATTGATCATAGGAGCAAGTTGTAATCATTTTTCATCTTCTTGGAATGAATAATTTATAAGGAACATTGTCATTTATTAAACTCATCAAAACTGGAAAGAAGAATTGTATTAAGTGGGTAGGTACCTATATAATAATTACAAATATCACAAGGTTTGCGTCACATCAATTGGGATTTATGGGCATCAATCGGTAAGTAATAATAATAATCATAATAATAACTATAGTCTATAATAAACGATTATAAATACTATTTCCTTGATATAGCCTTCGAAAAAGGTGAGAGGGTATTGTTTTATCAACCTGGTGTCCTGGAATTATTGCACATATATATTTAGTTCATATGTTATATTAAATATATTACACATTATTATATACGAGCACATATATGTCATATACTTACACATTTACAGGGTAAGTAACATTCCGCTATACATTTGTGTAAGGTCATTTCGTTTTTGTTCTAGGACAATATTTTAACAATTTAATTGTATATATTATGTCTAGCATTTAATCGTTTTATTTAATAGGTCGCTTGGCGAAGATTGTAAAAAATAAATTAAGTGTAAGATGTTAATATTTTAAACTTAAACAATTCTGTTGTAATATAAGAATTATTATAATGTTTGATCGATTTATAGCTCAAAAAGAAATTAACTTCTGCTAAATTTAATAAAAAAATTAAAATGCAAATGCTTACTATTTTCAGAAAATATATTTGGGCAATAAAAATATAAAAATCTATGTATATTATATATGTTTCTAATATTAGACTAATATTTATCTATCTTCTGTAAGCATAGCTTGTGTTGAATTTAGAGAGTTACATATAACATATAATATATTGAAAATTACAAATTAATTAAATATATGATAAGATACAAATGTACAAATAATAAAAATAAAATAAAATACGATTAGTTCTGAAAAAAAAGAAATTTTCTACAGTCACAAAACTTTTTTAATATAGAGATATAAACAACCATTTTGTACATATATATATATATATATATATATATATAATATTTATATAGATAATTTATCAACCAACCTATTGTTAATATAGTAATAATAATATTTATGTATACGAACTCTGATCTTTATTTTAATTTTAATAATTACAATATAACGCTGAAATTCGTTGAAAGTACCACAAAATATATTTGTAAGAAATAATTCATACGGCCGCCATTATTACTGGATAAAAACATTGCAGGATAGTCTACCCAACAGAGATCTAGTCGGTTTTATATATATAAATATATTATAAGTATACATCAATACCGATCGAAAGCGATTCAAACTTTTCCCATGCGGAGTCCACCGAGCGTAAAAAACCACGTTAGGGTTTGGGTGCTTTGTCAACAATTTCAGGACACGCAAGAAACCGAGCTCTCGTATCATTAATCACTGTAATATGTTTACATATATGGTATACTTTATAATAATGTTAACAAGGGATATGCATTTTGCTTTAATTTCCTTCGTTTCCTGCAGTCGTCGATTGGAAATGTTATACTTTATTGATTCCATTTTACATTCATAAAACTATATAAACGTTACATAGCAATTATACCATATTATTTATTATTTTGGTTCGTTTTACTGAATAATGAATATATAATAAGTTGCACCGAAATATCCTGAAAACTGATAGGAAATGACTTTAAATACCTTCTACGGTAAAGCATTTAGCAATAATTAATTGTATTTAAATTACAATAATATTAACAATTTGGAACACACCTTAAACAATTCGATTAGTATTTTTAGTCTAAATGGCATATTATAGAATTTATACATAAGTATATATTTAGGTATATTATAATTATCAGACTAAAATAGTAAACTATTGTAATAAGAAAAAAGCTGAGACTTCTTGATTGGATAAAACTCCATAGTCGAGTGAGATATAATGGTGGATGAATGACATTGCTGTGATATGTATACTTAATAGTTAATACTTATATGTACCTATATCTATATTGTATAGACATATAATTTGAAGGTTAAAAACAATGTACCTTAGGCAGCTTTAAGTTGTAGCCAGCAAAAAAAAAATGGGGGGGGAGAAGGGAAGTTAAGTATTAATATGTTTTTTTATTAACCAAAATAATTAAGATTAGATTAATAGTAGACGACGCGTTATCGTTGTCGCGGTCCATTTCGGGACGTACAACTCAACACACATAACATAAAATTAGTTCGATCACCATGTGTGATATTTTAGCGACCAATTTTTAAATATTGCCTACATGCGCTTTTTGATTTACCATTAGATTTTATTTTATGAAAAAATTTCAGAGGGGACTGAACTCTGACCCCTACTACTAACTACGACCTTTAATTTACCTTGAGTTATAAATGTTAATATTCATTTTGGTCGTTTGAATGTAACAGTTAAATTCTTTGATAGCTATAGTATATTATACCTAGACGGCTAAACATCTAGTATTAAGAGTGGAGATTGGATGGAGGTCACTGGGGGTAAGTGCCACCCCCGTAACCAAGAAAAGTACATTACGGTTTTAAATGTATTATACAAGTACTATAATATTATAAATATTTAAAGTAAAGACAAAATTTAATTATCCAATTGTATATATAATATACTACATATTATGTAAATTTAGTATGGTAAAAAAGAAATTATACAATGTGGTTAATCACACAAAACTTAAAATGAAATAATTTATTAAAATTAGATCGATTCAAAGTTTACTGCAATATCGACCTAACATCTAAATTTTAAATTTACCTCTTATTTTTTGTTGAATTTTTTTGATAGTGAAAAACAATTTTTAGATCCATTTTTTATGTCAAATACCAATATAGATTAATTGAATATAATTTCATAAGCAGAACTAATGATAAAAGCTTAACAGGGATAAAGCAAAAATAATAATTACGCCTATTATTATAACAACTAATAAGTACCCTACCCGTAAATATATGCTAGATCCGCCTTTGCCTAGTATAGATACATATTATGCTCATATCGCGCAGATTTATTAATTTTATCCTCAACAATAACGAGTATTGTAAAATTTAGACCTATGTAATATATTTGGACATCCCTTTCACGTTTACATATTATAAAATGATTATTCTCGCATAGTACATTAATTATTTTATAATGTGTAATACTTCTAATGTGAAATACTTGACAGTTGACACGTCGTCATATATTCTACTATCTGAATCGCTGTATGTACGAATATGTTGTTTTAATAGAAAATAAAGTCGAAAGCGAGTAAAAAACTGTAAATTCTAGAACAGCGCATATTATAAATCAAACAATTAGCGGCATATTGCTTATATTAAATTACAATCCCGTTGAGTTATTATATGCACAATAAACGCATGAGAAAGTTGTACCAAGAAAATATTTATTTAATTTTAACACATTACTACCTAGTAAAGTATTTACACTAACAAAATTGATAAATTATTATAGAAACCAAAATAATTTTAAAAAAAAGTGAAATTAATTTTTTTTGCGTACAGAGTGCCAATAAATTATAATGCATACTTTTTCACTTATTACATGTTCATAATATTCATATCCTCGATATAGCAGAACTACTCATGGTAGAATGATAAGACTCACATTGTCACATTTGACAACAAGTCGTATTATACTAGGTATGCATTATTTATTAGTTATTATCTATTGCCATAAAATGGTTGTTTATTTTTTCTTATGAATAAGGTAACAAATAGATATTTAATAAATATTGTAATAATCAATATCCATGAGTGATAAACTAATAAGTAATTATAATAACACAATATTTTCATGATTACTGTAATAGTGGAATCCTAAAGGGAACTGTAGGAAACAAAAAGTATAAAATTCATCTTTATAGAAATATTACTAATGTTATTATTATTAAGTATAAGTACTTTAATAGTTATTAATAAACACTTAATATTTTATTTAATAAATTAGATATTTATAAATTAGATGAATATTCATTAAAATATTCATAAATGTCAAATAAATACAATTTACACTGCAATAGGTATCTAATTAAAAGTGTTATAAAATACTTTTTTAGTTTGAAGCAACACACAATTATAGCTAACTGTGCAATAAAATGCAATTTAGATTAGTTTTTATTGGTTTGTAACATGATTGACTTATTAACTGTAAAGAAAAAAAAATTATTCTATATATAGGCAAAAATTAGAGACAAAAATCACTAAAAAAAATCATTGATGGGATTTTCGAATATTAGAAACTGTAGTAGCAGGTTAGATTTAATACGATGGGATTAAATTACTTGAAGAAATCTATATTCATGTTAAAATGCCTATAAATGGGTACGATTCATTAATCCTTAGTTTCCATCATTTTATTATAATACCGGAGAATTTTCAAACCAGTTAAATATTTTAAATTTTTTTCTGAAGAGAATTATATTTAAAGTGTAGGTGTAGACCCTTTATTTTACATCAATATATATATATATTAAATTTGGTCGTAAGAGTTTGATAGATTCTAAACTTTTATTTCAATCGTGGAGTGGGAAGAGTCAAAACTCGATAAATCTATTATAATATATTAATATATATAAAATAACACTCTTTATTATCAATTTATATATAGTATATTTTAACACATTTAGTGTATGTGTGCATTGCATTTGCAATGTAAAAGCATTTAAAGATAGAAAGGTCATTAATTTTATTGAATAGAAAAAAAAACTTTTATATTTGTACCCAGGAAAATAAACATTTTATAAATCACTCAGGGAAGTGTCCTTGACCCACATTTCATACATAAGATGATAAAAAAACTTTTAATTTAACAATTTTCCCTCAAGGTCAAGGCTTTCATTTCCTGCTATAATTTTGGGGATTGATGACGCAGATATTGAAATGCAAATTACTTTTTTTCACATTTAAAAAGTGTATAGGACTTTATTTTTGCAATTAACTATATTTACATGATTTTTTTGTTATATCCGTATATGCAACAATCAGTAAAATATTACTGTTTATGAATGCGTATTGTATTCCCAATTTACCCATGTATACGAATTGTATAACTTAAACGGATAACACGCTTTGGTTTTACAGGGTATCATAAACGGTCTCATTCAATTCTAAAAATGTTCATGTTTTTAAACTTTATTTCATTTTCTTAAATTAAAATACCATTTACAAATTAGAAACATTAATAATGTCCATATCACCCATCCTAACATAATATGCAAGAATTTGAAGAATTGTTTTTCGCAAATATTAAGTAAGTACGCAATTTATAAGAATTGTTTGACAGATTTCAGAATTTGTCCAATATTATTATTCATGTAATAACCAAAGTACCTACTGGAGGGGGGGGAGAGATATATGTTTCATTTTTATGAACCCACGTTTCTAACAATACTATGGTTCTTATAATTATTAATGACCTACAATTAATAATTAATAATACATAATAAAATAATACAAAATAAATAACAAATTAATTAGTTAAATTAATAATTACAATTCTTTTATACAGGTGTTTTATACGCAAACCGATTGGATAAATCTTCAGATATAGCTTTCAAAAAAAATCGTCTGACGTTTTAAAAATATGATAGGTGTAACTACCAGTACAACAAACGATATTTTAACCAAATCTATACATACTTGTATATGTTATTAACAATATCATTAACGAATTTTAATCGTAACCATAAACTTTAAGCAGACATAGATCTGAAATTTGTTACGATTAAAAGTCCAAAATACATAATAACTGGTAAATAAATAACGGTTGTATTATAATTTTTCAATTAAAGCTATATTGATTATCCAGAGCACATCGTATTAAAAATAAATAAATAAACCGTATAAATGTATTGTATAAACGTGAATATATGAATAATATTTTACAAAGAGTTATTCGATTTACTATAAATTGATTTGGATAATTAGTGTTTTGCGGGTGAATGGAAAATTCAAGAACAAGAAATGGTAGCTAATCTTATTTGCAAAATGAAACAGTATAAATGAATTAATGAAAAACATGTATACGTAGTCCAGACAAATTAAACCTAATTTTGTTAAATAGCGGAAAAAATGCTGAAAGCTGAATTTTTGTACACATTTTAAGTGAAGGGTCCCCAATGACATACTAAAAGTCCCTTAAGATCGGATGTCTGCTCGTCCGCTAGAGCACGTTTCATGTCAATTAAATTAGTTTTTACAAATAACTTGTTTTATTCTAAGATTAGAAGATAAATACTTATGTAAGTACAATGTTACAGAAAAAGTAATTATCTACAAAAAAGGAGCTCAATAATTTTTTCGTGGGAACAATATTTACTTAGATAATCTTACATGAAGTATCAAAGTATCGGAAACCTGTGTGTTACGACATCTGTAATTGAGTACAAGTTGTTTTTTATGTATACCTATTACCTAACCTACGAATTATTATTACTTTATTTTTTTAAAATTAAAATATTATTTAATAATTATTACACAATAAATGCACAATATTTTGGATTATCATGTTATAGATACATAAACAAAATTTTTACCACGTATAATCAATAACAATATGATAATACAATTGTGGGTATAAAAAAATAAATATATTATTAAACTTTAAATGTAATGATAACTCAAATTTCTTATTAACATTTTATTCTCTTTTGAATTCAAGGTATGATATCATCTTCATTGGAATGCACCTATCAGAAACATACAAAAATATTAACGTGCGCAAAGTATATAGCCGTGCTGATAAGTGACGGAACTTTGAACCGTGTGGACTTGCATGGACGCAAAATGAACACGGCGCGGTCGAGATAAAATTAATGTGAAACCTTCCATAAATAACCAAACAATAGTGAACCGTCAAAAAACCGTATATACGGATATTGTGTGTGTGTGAAAAGGGCATAATAGGTATGCCCTATCGATTTTTATTTCAAACGAAGTTAACTTTATCAATCTATACGCACTTACCTAATGAGTGAAATTTATATTTAATATGAAGTTCGGAGAATGTATTCCAATAGCTGTAATTACGTTCGTCTGCTTACGGGTGGAACCCACTGAATGTGCAAGGATATTAGCCATACAAACAATGCCTGACAAAAGCCACTGTTATTTCATGAGCAGAGTCCTTCAAGTGTTGGTGGACAATGGTCACAATGTTACTGTATTTACACCTTGTCCGAACGGTAACCAAGAAAACTACACGGAAGTGGACGTGTCTGAACGGATAAATAAAATAGAAAACGCAGACATAAAATATATGATGGATTCGTTTGGAAATGTGTTCACAGCTATATACAACTTATTGGATCAGTCTAGAAAGCGATGCGACACGGTATTTAACAACAGGAAACTCAAAGAAATTTTGAACACACGCAACAACTTTGATATTGTACTCTCGGAACTGTTTTTTACGGATTGCGTCTCTTTTTTTGCGAACAAGTTTAACTTGCCTATGATTTATACCACTTCCTTACCATACATTGATTATATGCAACGTCCAATCACCGGTTATATCAATAATCCTGGCGTGGTTTCTGGAGACTGGGCCAAATATTGCATTCCAAGAACATTCGTCCAGAGGCTATCCAACACCATCTCGGCAATTATATATCCATTTTGTATCCAATGCATCGACCTGAAGCTGAAGTACACTGAACCGAAGCCGTTTGATTTGGTCACGCCAACTTCATTGATTTTTAAAAATGGCCATTTCATTATCGACCCGCCTAAACCATTGGCCACAAATGTTGTCAACATCGGGGAATACATTTAAAAGAAGCAGAGACCTTACCAAATGTAAGTAAAAAATTATACAAGTATGAAATATGATAAATATCTTATTATCAATGCATATTATTGCTCTTACTAAAATCCTTTGGTTATAGAAATTTTAATAAAATGAAATGTAGAGTAAGAAGATATAGAATATACATTGTAATACTATAGTATACAAATATACACTGTACGCTCATAATTATTTATTGTTATATTCTATAACTATACAAATAAATAATGCAAAAGGCAATGTAATTAATATGTCATAGATATTAATTTTTTCTATTAATAGGTATATTATTATAAATTTATAAAGGTAAATATTTTTAATAGCTTAGGTTGGTAATCTAATTATTAACCAAAATCATTTTCAATAATTTTACTTTTAAAAATTAAAATTAAAAATAAGGTGGATATACTAGGTATTGATTAGATTTATGAATTCTCTTGAATTATGATTTTTTTGGTCAATAGAATATTAGTTAAGCCCAAAAAATATTGAAACATTCTATCAATTTTTGATATACCTTATGCATGTGTTAATTTAGCTAGGTTGTCTTTTGACATTATTTTGTATTATTTAACTACTAAGCTAATTTTAATCTATGTACTATTTTATATTTTTTGTTCTATTCATTAGCTGTACTGTTTGCCTTACGGGCGTGATCATCTTTCATGATGAAAAAAAAAATTTAGATATGTTAAAATGTTTCCTGTATTGATAGGACATTTTAGAATTCATTGAGCAATCAACCAGTGGAGTAATTTGTTTCACTTTTGGTTCAACTATTAAATTATCATCATTACCGCAACAGATTAAAAAGGCATTTTTGGAAGCACTAGCAGAACTCCCTCAAAGAGTACTGATGAAATATGAAGAAGAATTAAAAGAAAAACCTAAAAACATCATGACAAAAATGTGGCTTCCCCAGCGTGATATACTACGTAAAAAGAAATTATATTATAAGTAAAAATAATTTAAAATAAGTATTATATCATTGACTTCTTACAGTGCATCTAAACGTGAAATTATTTATTAGTCATGGAGGTGTATCTGGTTTGTACGAAGCAGTTGATTGACAGTTTGAATTATTTTCTGAAATATTGTATTTTAAATATTCATCATACGATCATGGTATATATAGGTATATACTGATATATTTCAGCTAATATCTAAATTACAATTATAATTAACACATAGTCAAATAATCAATACTAGGATAATTGTGTTATTTGAAGAAAATCCTAAATAAAGTAGACCACTCCTGGAAATCTGCCACTACTGTTTTTTTAGATTCTTAGATGTACTTGTATTACACATATTAATCCAAAAAAATCAGAATAAATTATACTTTTATATATTTTCTTCACTATCATTATTATATTCATAATAATATGCTATCAGTTCTTTTAGCCACGCGGATTTATATGCTATGATTTCTGCAGTAGTATTATTCTTGAACAAAGGATCCTAGAAAAAAAATAGAAAAAACTAATTAGTTACTATCTGCAAATGTAGAGTAAAAGAAATATTAAAATCAGACACGTCTACCTTAACAACAAATTTATAATTTCCCTCACGATATAACAAAATAAATATGTTATAATAGATTTATTATACGATTTAATTTTTGATGTAACTATATTTACATACAATTATTGTTTAACCCATAGTTTTGTTACATGATCAGTCTGGGCTCTGTATCTTTAACCGTAAAACCTTTTGGAGCCCCAGACCGAATAAATGTATAATGTGATTTTAAAGAAATGTAAACTATCTTACAAACGAATAAATCATTTTCTTATTATTTATTATCATTATACGTTTTATAAGTGCAAATAATTAGTTCCAGCTATCATATGGTTCGACAGTACAACAATTATTTGTAATATCATTATTTTCTGGGTCTCTAGACAAGTCTTTTTAGTGGGACGTAGTATTCATATGTATACGAATTTGATAATAAAAAAAATTAAAAATAAATACAAATATTATATTTAGCAGCCGTGATTTGTAAGTGACGTCGTGAATTTCTTCGGCAGTTTGTGGAATGGTAATACATGAATCTATATCAGAATCAGTTAGTATCTAATTGAAAATTGAGAAACAAAATGTAATTAATAATAAATAATAATTAATAATCTTTATTTATTCACTCACGTTTTTTTTTACTATACACAACTAAGCGTCATATCCGTATATTATATTTTGTGTCTACGCATTATTCAATCAATACTTATAATGTTAGGTATAGTTTCAAAAGACGTTGGAAGTCGGTAAAAACATTTTTTTCGAGTAATTTTGATGTACCGACTTATGTTGTAAACTTAAAATTGGTTAAATTAGACCTTTGGGTATAATTTAAACCAAAATCTTTTTAACTTTAAATATTATTATTATTATTTTTTTTTTTTTGTGTTTGTCATCACGTTTTGGGGCAGTAAAAATGCTTCGATTTTCTTAAACAGCAACTTTTCTGAAAGAAAAGTGAATGCAAATGGTATTTGGGCAAGTCAAAAATCTAACTTTTTTAATACTTTTTGAAAAAAATCGAAAAAAACGATAAAAAAATTACAAAAAACGGGAAATTTTACGCAAAATCACGTTTTTACAAAATACATTTTTTTAAATTACTCTAACTCAAAAACGAAAAACCGCAACAACTTGAAATTTTCACCAAATTTTTATATTGGCGTTCTCTATACATGATTAAGTTTTTAATATATTTTGAGATATTTTGACTTATTTATAGACAATTTAAATTTTCGATTTTTATGAAAAAAATTTTTTTTAAACATCTATAAAATTTAATTGGCTGACCGAAAACTCTTGAAAATGTAATACAAGGTTTATAATAAGTTTAATTTATCGTAACTAAAATATATCGGATATCGTTTCACTCAAATTTTTTTTATAAGCCCATAAAGTTTAAATTTGTATAAAATGCGTCAAAATCACGATAATTTGCAAGTTAAATTAAAAATTCATAAAATTTATTCTGTTCATACTTAAGGTTCAAAATTTTAGCACTAGATTATCTATGGATAATCTAGTGCTAAAATTTTGAGCTATCATAAGCTATCATTATAGAACATATGAGTATAGTCCTTTCTTTATTGAGGTGAAAAATATACTGATGATTATAATGATGTTTAATAATGTTAATCGTGGACGAGTGTACAGTCCCCACCCGTCGTACATATATAATGTCATGTTTAATGTATATAATAATTAATGCTGAATATGCAACAATTTTTAATAAGGTTTTTATTATAGAAATGAAAATAAAGTTCTTTGTTTCTCACTCATTAATCATTATCCAAATCCAAATGGTTTGGTATAGCTTAATAATTTGATACTCTTATTAGACTATTGTTAACAGTTCAATTAATAATTACTTAGTATTATGTACTAATGTTCTATATGTAAATTGTAACAATGAAAATAAAAATTTCAACTTTCAGCATTTATCAATCGATTATTTTTACCACAGTGAACAAAATATTTAATTTATTTGTTAAAAAATAAGTGTTATCACTGATAACACTTATCAGTACAGCAGTACTGCTGGCTGTAAAATCACAGACTTTCTGTGATAAAATGATTTTAGTCTGTTATTGTACCTATGATCAAAAACCATAACTGTTTTTTACAATAATTGTAATTTGTAGTTATAAGTTATATTTAGGACTAAAGAGTTCATGCTTTAAAATACCTTAAATATGTTTGAATTTATAGCCTTATTCGTCATTAAAAACCTAACAATACGAATTTATTTTTTATTAATCAATATTATTTATTTATTATTTTCATTTCTTTTCCTTCAAGATTAACTTTAGAAAAACAAAATTTCTATTATAAATGCATATTGTGTTTATGAATTAGTAGTTTTGAAAATATCACCCAAATGTTCAAATTTTTTAAAATCATATTAAATACGAGTATAGTATAAATAAGTATAATGTATATAAAATATGCGAAATATCAAATATGTACTTAAAATACAAATATGCATTACAAAATATACACTTATAGGGAAAAAAAATACATGGAAATACAAAATAAGAAGAAACCTTTATTTTGAAACATTTATTATATTTGAACTGTTTGAAGTTATAGTTAAGACATTGATTTCATAGTTATTATGTTTTATGGCATATGGGCTTAGCGCTTTAGTTTAAGTATCAAAAAAAATCCTAAGGGAGGGGGGGTCGTCACGTCATCCCCCTCCCCTCCATAAAATCCATTACTGGCCGTGTCAACGGTGACTATTATGTTCTGGTGCATTGTAACCACCGTTTGATCAGTGTGGTTACGGTATAAATATAATGAGATAATCAAACAACATAGCCGTGTTTTAAAAACGAAAAAAATTTCGTGCACCGTCCCTGTTCAAATCGACCGCAATGCACGCCAATTAACCCGCAACCGATCCCCACGATACCGTGTCGAGTGGTAAACTTTTGGAATCTCTCTCCTCGCGCACCCCCCGTTGCTGCTTACCGTCGTACGATTCCACGGCGGCGACTTTGTATTTCGTATTTTTACCGTCTGCGGACCGTGATTGTTCCACGACGCTCATTCCTTTTCTGTCTTATGATGCCGACGTGCCGTATTACCCGCGTCACATATGTGCGTGTAAAATAAAATCCATCCAGGGACGTCTTCGTGGATACTTTTTCATCAGGACAATTTCATCGTGTTCGATCGCCACCCGGTATATATTCTTTGTTTGTTAACATTGTAATTAATATTTTATTGATGTATTTTTAGGAAAAAATGAAAGAGCGATAGTTAATGACTTAAAATTAAAACTATAAAATCAGAAATCAATTAAATATATAAATAGCGAAATCATAAGATCGATATTATACTATTATTTATAAAAATTAAAAAAAAAACACACATCAATAGACAAAATTAATATTAAATTCAAAAAATGTTATTTCGATTACAAGCTTTGGTTTTTTTTTACATTATTTAAAAGTATTTTGATTATATCGCCGATTTCGGGTAAGAATTTTCAGTGATATTCAAATAAATCTACGTGATAAGTTACTCGAGACTAGGCTACTAGGAAATATATTTTTTCAGTGTGAGTACTTTTGTTTACTTTCAAAAGTATTTATAGTTATACCTATACATAGCTATATGATATTGCGTTCGGAAACACTCAATTAAATTAACAATATCATTTCCGTTTGTACAGCGTAGCAACAATAGCGATTGCGATAAGCAGAATCAACCGCATTTAATTAATGTACCGGGATCGTTTGATCTGCACTTATAAAGTATAATTGGTAAATAAATTCACGTATACATCATAGAATAATTACCGCTTTGATTACGGATTTTTATACATGAACCGAGATATTTTTCTAAACTTTTTAACATAGTTTCCGAATTCCTCCTCTAAAAGACTAAAGTGCTCAACTATTTACGTTTAAGTCCAAACACGCGTATAGTTTCTATAATGTATTTTAACTAATTTTGAATTCGGTTTTCGGGTTTTATAATGGAACTTGCGTGGAATAGTTAAGTAAAAGTAATCTATGTATTCGATAAAGCAAAGTTATAAATGGTAATTATTATAAATTGCATGTGTTTATATTGATTATTAATTAACAAATTTCGTTAATTGATTATATTTTACAAAATTGCCGAAGTGTATTCTTTTATATAAATTCTTTTTTCAAAAACACATTTTATTTAACCATTAAAATATCAAATTAAAATTTTAGAATCTAAAAGTTCATTGGTTCACTGTTAACAGGTTTTATATCATTATACCTACTTTATAAACAAATATTTCCTTTACATCTAAATAGTAAATGTACGTATACGTATTTTATTGTGTATTTATACATTATTAGCAAGGATAAAATTAATAAAATAGTCTCAATAAAAATAACTAAACCAATGTAATACTTACAAAAAAATGAAAATATATTTTTAAATCATAAAATGTTAAAATCATTTAGTTAAAAAAAAAACGAAAAAATATAAAAACTTTTCAAATGTAGAATTATGATATATGAGCAATCCATTTCCGCTAATCAATCATTATATTTTAAGATAAGTAATGAATATTATTACTTATGTTTTAACTTTTAAAGTTTAACATGAAAGTTATAGTTTTCAGTATAACAAAATATAATAATGCGGGTTATAAACTAGCAAAATGAATGAACATAGTATTGTTTAATATACGGAAAACAAATGAGTCTACATAGTTATGCTTTATTATGCCCTATGAAGCAAATCATAGGAATCCTGTTCACGAAAAAAAAAAAAATCTTTTCATAGGTCCGTAGCTTGTTTTAGTTTTTTTTTTATAGTTGGATACAGATATTATGTTTAATGAGCAAACTGTTTCTATATGTTTCCATATTGTTTTTTAATTGAAAACCATGTATTATGTAATGCATATCGTTTTATAAAGACAGGACAATTACGGTTATCTGCTGACTGCTATTATGTTAGTGAAGTTTATCAACAGTATTTACTATAAAAAATAAAATTAAAAAAACGATTTCACATTGTTCTTAATTTATGATTCATTATATATGGGATTAAATAAAAACCTAGGCAAAACTATTGAAAACTTCTAACAAAGCATTAAAATGGCTTAAAAATATCACCATTATTATAGTCACTATAGTAAAACACTAAAACCAATGTAAAATAACAATTCTCCAATAGGTTTCTAATCAAAAACTGCAGTAGTCTCAATGTTCCTAATCCGGTCTATAGTACGATATCTACAATACAATATGTAGTATGTATTATATATTTATGTCTATATTAGTATAATCGTAAAATATTAGTGTATACAGATTTTAGTCGCTTTCCAAAATCTTAAAAAAACACTACTGGTCGGTTTACGACCGCAAACCACGTATATTATTTATTATGTGTATTTATTTGCTGAAAGAGTTCTTAACAATTTCAATAATTACTGACCGATTGTTTGAAACAACTACTTTAGCATTACAACTCACAATAACTTAAGTATTTGATGGTTTTTAAAAGGAAAAAATTATTGTTCCCACAATATGGTTCATAAATTTTTTTTTTTTTTGACAATCTCTGTAGTATATAAATTATAATAATAACAATAGAATGTTTTCATAAATATATGCTTGCAAATCAACCAGAACTTAAACAAATTTTACATTTTTTCATTTTCTTAACAAACGTAGTTTTAAAAATATGGTAAAAAGTCGTACAATTCAACGTTTATATAGTAAAAATAAATTATTGAACATGTATTTTTAGAGTAATGTTACTTTTAATTTAAATGCTAGACTTTAAACGGGTACTCACATATTTTTAAAATAGGTTTTTGTGTTTTTGGTAACTTAAAAATTATTGTTAAGAACAATATTTTTGTGTATATTGGAAAACACACCATTGAAAATAATGCAATTATTTTTAAAAGAAAATAGAGAATGTTTTCACTATTTAGTCTCACCTTTAATCTAACAAACGTTGTAACTTCTGTGAAACTGTAAATCGTATATGAAAGAAACCTAGTAACTTTCCATTAATATGAATTTGGAATATCATGGATAAATGACAACGTAATTAATACTACAGTAAATTAATTCTAATAATTTTTATCATTAAACACTGCACGGTTATAAAAGTAAAAAGTAAATATTACAATTTACATGATACAATCAGATCGCTTTATGTATTACGAATATATTAATATGATTTTAAATATCAAAACAACAGCCATTGTGTTTGTGAACACATACCGAAGAAATTTTAGCTACTTCATTATTTAAAGTACATGCGCGATTTTAAATATTTTAAAATAAAATACGAGTATAGAGACAAAACAAAAAAAACAACTTTGGTATAAATTTTACATACATTTTTTATTTTATTAACATTTATGAATTTAAACACATAAAACTGAAAATGTTACAAAAAGAGTATAAAATATATATGATCTTAAATAAAGCACTTTCACTAAAATCATATATTAATCAAGATTTTTGAAATGTTCTATGTATATTCTGAGTATGCTAATGTAATTAAACTTATATAGTTAACCTTCAAGTTTTGAAGCCAAAAATAACACATTTCATAATTAACATTATATTAAAATAACAAAATTATAATGACTAACCTATTTTAATCACAGGGATTGTTAATCGAATAATAATTATGTATCGTTTAACATTTGTGGCTTTTTATTGTTAAAAAAAAAATTAAAAAAAATTATTAATCCAATAAAACTTTACATTGATATTCGATATACTATAAAAAATAAGAAATATTGAAGTCTATTATTATCACAGACTTTATAATTTATAATGTACATATTGGAGATGAAAAATTATAATTCATTTTCAAAAATATAATATTCATTCTAATTTTTAATCGTATTGATTTATCGATAAAAGAATTTTTAATGATTCTATTTATTTATTATCTATTTATTTCGGATATAGGTAATATTTATTACTTTTTACCTATATAATTATGTCAAAACAAATAAATAAGTACACTTAAATTAATAATATACATTAAACACAATTATAATATACGTTGCTATATGCTGGATTTTAAATCTGTTTAAGGATTTTTCTTTACCACATCTTTTTTTTTTTTTTGACAGCCTGAAAAACTTATTATTATTTTCCATAATATGAATTCCAACCCAATGTCAACGCGCCATAGGGCAACAAATTATGCATATATTTTGTTGGTATTTATTTTTATTTTGTATGAAAATATTCATCTAATCAAGTATTTCGTGTAAGTATCAAATTTAATACAAGACATATTTCATTGCATTTATCTCATGTTGATTAAAAAAAAAAAAAAACTGGAAGTGTATAGAATGGTATAGGTATGAGATATCATGGAGTAAAAATTAATTTTTGACCTCCCAGAAAATAACTTCTATCATGTACAAGAATCCTCGTATACCTCTAAAATTTAGATGGTACTAAAATTCAATCGCTCATGAGTGCAGTCTGTTCCATATATATAGAATTGTTATATTTGTGATGACTGATACAATGATTGATTATTGAAATTGAAATTATTGATACAGTATATACTTTATAGTATAAAACTCTATTGACTACTCATAGGCCATAATACCTAATCACATGTTATTATTGCAATCGTAACATCACTCAACCTGTCATTTAGCATCCATCTTACTTACATCTATAAGAAGTCAATACTTCATAAGTATCAACGTGCTAACTATGTTACTTTCATACTAAAAATTACTTAAAATATTTAAAACATAATTTTTATTTTGTAAATTATTTAATTAAATCAGACGAAGAATAAAACTTTATTTATCAAGTATACTTTTACGTAATTATCTAAAATTATATCGATGATATATTTAAACAATCGCGCACAAAGATATTTATCATTATCCAAAATTCGATGCACACAGTATGGTACCAGCCACTAATTCTGTTAAGAACAGAATAAGAATAGTATAATATAGGTGGTGGTCACACTTGTATTTTGGTAAAAATCGTTAGAATAAAAACGAGTTAACTCTAAGTTCATAATTTTCAAAGCGTTGGTTGTAATTTTATAATAATGAACCGAAAAGTTCAATCTATTTTCTTCCACTGCAGTCAATATTGCGTTATTATCCCATATGTATAAATATTAAATACCTACCCTTGTATCCCGACCCGAATGATGCGGCCACTGTCCTCACTAAAAAGGTAAAAATTGAATTTAGAATTACCCTAGAGATGACTATTTCACCCAACCGCCATGGAAATACCTGAAGGTACACGAGTAATATTGTATAATATTATTCAAATATTCTTTTTTACGAAAATGGATTACCATTTTTATGACTGACACGTTCCGTTTCGTAAAAGCTTACGCATGTACAATGTACAAAATATATTTTATTATATATTACTATAACACTTCATACGTATATACATTTTAAGCTCTTTAGAAGTTTAACAGAACTATATAATACCTAAAATTATAATAAATAATCAAATAAAATTATCAATTATCAACGACAGCAATATTAAGAATAAAAGAAAAAATTAAATATTAAATAAACAAAAAATACAGAAAATTATATTGCACTCTTGTCTTCATTATACGTAATAAACAATGTTATAGTAGTTATTACATCAAATGTCCGCTAAATTATGATTTATGAATATTCGTAACTAATTGATTTATAATAAATCAATGAATTAAACTAAACAAACATATTATGTTCCACTGCCTACAAGTGGCTTTCAATAATTTTGTGTATTATTATTATTATTATTATTATTGATTTTTTTTTGAAAGAGCTTTCTGCAAAGTACATTTCTATCTCAGAAATTAAGCAAGTTAAATATTGTAATATTAATATTATGATACAATTGAATATGGTATTTTAAATACAATCTATACTTACATAATACATATGACTAGGATTCACTAAAAAATGTATAAATAGTAAAATATATTTTTACATAAGAGTTTCATTGAATAACGATCTTGGAAGTTTGTTTTAAATGTAAATCAAACTTCCACTGTGTATCTGTGTCTGTTTGGCACTGATAAGTTCTTAAATCTATTAAATGAAAAATCTTTATGTAAAAAATTCCTAGCTACATAAATAAATAAATAATAATAATTTCTATTATTATCCTTCGAAAAACTTCTCCTCAAGTCAACAGTTGTATTTAGCGAAAACTAAAATTTTGTATTAAAAACCGTCAAATATGCATTTGTTAATAAAAATGGTAAAATATGCAAACATGTAAATGCCAAATATAATCTTGATATTTTAAATATTACAGAAATCATAAATCACATTTCTATATAAGAATGGCTATATTAGACAACATAAAAAAAATATACAAAATCATAAACATCCTAACCATGATTATTATAATATTATTATTTATTAATATATAAGATGTAAATATATTCCTGGTATGGTAGTGACGCATAATTTTATTTTATAAATATGCCCAATCTGAATTGTTAATTTCTGTGCCACTGCCAATTACCAGGTGTAATTTTAAGAAGTTGGAAAAATTAAATGTATGTACAACCATGCGTTTGTTTTTAACTTCTCGATTTAAACGTGTAGATGCGATTCGTGCGTACTGAATACTGATCACACTGTTTAGCATAGGTATAGACGTATATAGTGACATATATAGTATAAGAGCAACAATGCAAGTCATATTTCACACCATTCATTACGTCACAGCTGTGAAAGACACGGTGCGCAGTACTCATCAACGGTAGCACGTATAATTCTATAATTATACGTACTTTATAATGACTTATACATAGGCGGGCATTTGATTGAATTTTTAGGGGGGGCTATAATTATCCAATGTAAAATGATAATTATAAAAACAACTAATAATATTTCAAATAGTTTCGATCTCGGGGGGCTATTAAAATATTTAGAGGCTAACTCCCCTAAGTCCCCCCTTGATGTCCATCTATGGACTTATATTTACATATAAACGTTAAGAGGTGGTGAACGGACATCCGTTACTCAGAAATCATTGGCGTATAAGGAAGAGTGGTTTGACGATTGTAGTTGACCAAGGCAAGCCTAAAATATTCCACCCACACACCACTGCATAAATGTGATATTTTACCCGGAATCAACTTAGATACTATACGATATGTAGGCAATAGGTACCGCAGGGGCCGATTATTGTTACATTGTCGTATTCGTGGAATAACGTTTACTATTATTGGTTCAAACTGTTGCGTGCCAAACAATCGTTTTTTGAGGCCATTGCCCCTAGGAAAATTTGCGTGGATAGTTGGGTGGGTTGGTTTACTTTGTATAATATCTTATAAAATCTTAAAAATTATACGATTTAAATGTTTTAATGAAAATGAAATTGCATAGAGGCATAGAGCTCATATATAGCTCTCATATACCTCTTAAAGTAGGTATTGGTGGAAGAATGAGTCAAATTGTAACATTTTTCTTCAGATCTGAGAAATGTTCAGCTCGCTACTGGGTTTAAATCTTAAGGTATTTCATCATGAAGACGAGAAAACCAATAAAATTTAAACTACCTAATTATAATGTTAAATTAATTTGATAAAAAAAAAAAAACTAGAAATTCAGTTTTAAGAAATATTAACGAACTCTTGCTAGACATAACTCTAAACTCAAAATATTGTTTTTTAGGTTTTGTTTTGAAAAAATGTAATATATTTCAAATTCAACTTAAGATTACTTTTGCGTCCAATTTCCAGCCTTACGACTTATATAAGTATTATTTTTACGCTGTTGTACGAATCAAAAGTGTGATCGTAGAAAGAGAGCAGGAATTGTAAGATAAATACATTCCTACATATTTTATTCGTTCGAAATAATTACATAACAGGTACGAGAACGCATCGCTTACAAAACCACATACCTGTTGCTAAATGAAAACCTATATTTGATTAGTTTATTTTATTTTATTATCCTCCGGAATATGCGGAACACTTTATTATACGTCACCAGATTTGGCACTCGTATACACCAAACAGTATATCTACTATCTAGTAACTGGAGTGGGAATATGTGATGAAGAGTGTTCAGTAAATTGATATTAAATATAATAAATAAGAATAATAAAAGTAAATCTTTAGACTTACCTTGCGAAAAACATTTTCCCCTCACAATCCATAAGACATACCTGTCATTCAATATGTAATTTGTGTGTCTTCTAGCCAAGGTTAGGTATATATTGGGTATGGACTATAGATTCACAAATCGGTACTCTTATATGAACTGGAAAGTGGAAAGTCATAAAATAATTATTAAAACTTGATTTTCACAAAAGAAATTTAAATTCATTAAAAAAATTGAAATGTATAAAAACTGTCAAACAGTACTTTATCAACGTAACAATCATTTAAAAAGTGAAATTTTTTTTTAAAAATACAAGGTTTTTTCTAATTGTTAGAATTTGTTTTGTATTCATTTAGAAATACAATTTTTTTTGAGATTATTGTTTGTTGACTATACATAATATTAACATATTCATTTTACATTTGTATGTTCATAAATACTAGGTTTAGTAAAAATCGAAATAAACTGTTTATACAATTGAAATATAATATATTTTTATTTTATAACTTTAAATAAAACAATAACAAATAAAATATATTCTATAATACAAAATATCAATATTTTCCACAATTATTACATTTTCACATTTAAATAACAAAAAAATATCTTATAATAACTAGCATACCAGATTTTAATACTTATATATTATGTACATATTTATATATAAACTTGTGTCCACAGAAATAGGATAGGTAGTTTCATTATAATATTGTATTCTTCTAATTATATTTTAGAATTGTGATTTAATTTGAAATTTTCAACTTAAATTTTTTTTTTCAACTTATTTGGAAATATGTTACATAATTTTATTTTATTTTTAAAAGAACCCCATTTTAAATACCAAACACGGATTTATCGATTTTTTCAATATATTTTGATCTATCGATTTTTATTCTAAACCTAATATTGGCTGTATAAGAGGTACTTCAAATTAAAAAATAAATAAATAATTATGCTTTGGATTACATAAATAAATAAATAAATTAATTAAGACATTTTTATTTACGTATTTTTACCTTTTACGCGTGATACAGAATTATCATTATACATTATGAAACTACATAAAAATATGCACTTTTGCTTCAAAATTCTAATACTACTTTTTACAATACATTTTATTTCAAATTTGTTAATTGAAAAAGTAACATTTATCTAACTAATTAATTTAAAGAAGTTACAAAGATAAATCCAATGTTTCAGTGGACACATAGTAATATAGATTGGTTAGAAGCTATCAACCATTCTTCAACATTTAATATGCAACAAGGGGTCGATAAAAAATTTATAAAACAATAACAAAAGTAGTATGCATCAGTTGATATAAAAAAAAATATATATAATCATTTGGCATCAAAATGAACAAGGAAACTTACATACTATAACGTAACTGAGTAATTGGTTAATTAATATTTTATCACAATAACTGAGTAACTTTTATGAGATTCATTAAAAATATAATTATAACTAATTTTGAGTATAGTAGGTATTTTTTTTTTTTTTTTGAAGTACTAAGTAGTCTTTTTTGCAAGTAGTAGTAATATATTAACAGTTAAGAATTTGATCGATAGTTAAAATAATCTTAGTTCATACTATACAAAGACCATAAGCAAAATTTTGCAAACTTTTGTTTACATACGCATATCATTGTGTATTTCATTTACTAAAGAAATATTTGTAATACTCTTGTTAACGGTTATTATAAAAACTATTTTGTTTTTTTTATAAAATGATAAAATATTTACCCATTTTGACATTTATCTTTGGTTGATAATATGTATAATATCTAATGTCATGGTTAACATATATAGTAAGGGTTTTGAAGGGCTAACATTTGAGATTAAAGTATGAGTACAAAAATAAAACAAGTACTTAAATTAGAAAATATTTGGCCATTTAAAGGTAGAGTTATTATTAATTACACTATATGTCTATATCTTCTATTATAAATCTCATGGTGAGCTCTATTCAGGAAGTAAAAATAAATTTGTTTTAAAGCTAAAAAAATCAGGTAAGTATTAGTATACTAGGAAAACTAAATTAATCTTTCAAGTCTTATTCATCTTGTATCTGAGGTATCCCCAGTGCAAGAAACTGTCATTTTAGCAGCATCCGACGTTGATGTTTACAGTCTTCAATTGCAAACCTATAAATGTATTAAATAAAAAATATTTCTCTTTTATGAATATATTTTTATGCCAATTATTAATTTATATTTAATTATTTTTAACATAAAATTATTTTTAACATAAAATTATTTTTTTGTAGAATAATTTGATACTTGACTTACATTAATAAATTGTTATAACAATTGAGATTAATAAACATATGTTATCTATTGTGGGTTTATTTCAAGTTCCAATAACTCAAATCTTAAAGGAACAAACAAAATATATGAATCAATAAAATCAATTTATAATATTAATAAAATTATTTTTGAAGAAAACTAACACTAAATTTAAGTTACCAGGATTTAGGTTATTGCAACTCGACTATAATATTACTTACAGTGAAATAAAATAAAAATGTATATTCCAATATTTAATAACTTCAGATACATAAATTTATACTGCAGTGCAAAAGTATATAAAAGATGTTTTAACTGGTTTATTTTTATTTCATTATCAATTTAGAGCCTAAAACGTTTGAAAAAAAAAAAAATTGTGTTATAATTGCATTGAAAATGTATAAAAAGAAATATAGAATGACTAAAAACCAACATGTTGTATTATGCCACAATGTCAGGCATATTACCTTTTCATTTTGTGCCTAGTTATAAAGCTTGTATTGCCTTACTTGTACATAAAATATGCATTTGGGGCTGTTGCTAAATGCCATAGTGAATGTGCATCAAATGTCCAGAGTAGTGGAGGAAAATCTGCTAGCTCTAGTAATGAAGCCAAAGTCATGCCAAGCACATAAAATATCAAATATTTACCATGACCTATTCTGCGGCGGTTTAACACAGCCCATATTAACATAGCTGTACCGGTTACAGCACCTACATTAACAAATATAATACAATAGGAAATACGCAAAATATTATTTATAATAAATATAATATACAATACTACATACCAACGAGAAGATTCGTAGTCATGTTGTACTTATAATCATATTCTGTAGTAAGAAGATACAATGAATGATAGATAAATGCAAGTGAACAGATCACCATAAATGTATTCTTCACTATTGGATTACTATATAATAGAATTCGATAACCTATTGTATAAAATGCAAATAAAACCATAGCATATGCACTAATGTAGTCCATTAACTCGGTGAACATGGTATCTCGGCCATGGAATACAGCTGACCAAATCCAACAGTTAGCTGATACCTGAGAACAATTTAACAGTATAAAAACTATGATAAGAAAAATAATACAATATTTTATTTTATAATTTATAAGTGTTAGTTTTAATAATTACACTGTTTAATAAAATGTATTGGTTTAAAGTAAAAAAAAACTATAAATTAAGTACCTAGAATGTAGATAAGTTTTAAAAATATTTACAATACAACAATTATATTTATTTTTTTTATAAACTCTGGGACAACATAAATACCAAATTCATTATAAAAATATTACTTCATATTTTAACCAAATTAAATGTTATTCAATAGGTGAATATTAATCATCATTATTACTATTAAATGTTACCAGACATTTTATATTGAAATAGAATTCTATCAAATTAAGAATATTTTAGAAATGCTGTATAGTCATTAAGTAAAATAGTATTTTACGGTATATTTTATAAAAAAAACAATATTATTTTTACTTATATGATTAATAAAAATTTATATTATGAAATAATATAAGTCTAAAATGAATTTTTCAGTAAAAAAATGAACTATGAACTTCAAAGACAGTGCATCTTGATATTAATAAAAATTGAATTTAGATGTACGCTAAAGGCAAGCAATATACAGCTATAAAATATAAGTCATAAATCAATTTAAAAAAAAAGCTTCAGTTATTTGGATGTAATACTAAAAAAGGTGATTATTAGATATGTGTAGAGAATAGGGTGCAAGCAATTGAAAAATATATTGAAAAATAATTAGGCATGGGATATCCAAAATAATTGCATAATTATTAATAGAAGATATAAAAAAATTAACGCATTATAAAAGAAAATAGAGGAGTAAAAACTTTTAGGGAATTAAAATATAAGACAAAAAATCAATTAGAATAAAGAATTGGGGTTGTAAGCTAACCCATGAGTTAAGTTTAGTCTAATAATTTTATTATTTTTATGGAATATTCTTCAAAAAATGTTTATTTATTTGGTAATTAGAATTAGAAGTTTGAATAAAATAAATTTCTAATTAATAATGTAACTAATCATAAATACTATTTCATAATTAAAGATATTTAGTAAGTATAATTTAATTTACCAATGTATATAGAGACCATATGTTACATGATGGTAATGTAAAACGTATTTGCTCTTTAAATCGATTGAACATTATCAAATTTGTGAGCAAATTTAATAAAGAGAATGCCACAGATGCAGGCTCCTGCAAGCCGAGAAGTCTTTTAAATGGCCACTGTGTAGTAAAAAAAAAAATTAATTTTCCAGACTGATATTTTAAAAATTATCTTGTATTAAAACACCTTTCCGTGGAACTGTGGAACTGGCCAGTTGCGTTCAACCAATCCTTCAACCATCGGCCACATACAATCATACTTGCAATTTTCTGAACATTTCCATTTAAAAACATCTAGAACTGCTATACAACAGCTCCTTTTGTATCTTACACCGTCTAAACATCAGTATTGAAATATAATTGCATTAACTCTAACATTTATGACTATAACTAATATTTGTGAACAATAAATAAATATTTATAATATTTTCACATAACATTATACCTTTGTCGCATCGTTTCTCTATACATTCTAGAACACAATTTCTGTACGAGGGAAAGCTATCTCCAAGAGAACAGTTTCCAAACACATGAGTAAGTGACAAAATGGTCAACACAAATAAATATTGTGTCATTTTTTAAATGTTACAATGTCATCAAGCATTACTGGTTGTGTTTCAAGATACACAATATTTATCAAATATATCAACATTTGATAAGAAAAACCAAGGGTTACCAAAATATATTGTTAATCGTCAATTTGTACAATTAGTTGCCTATTCTAATGCCTATCTATTGCTAAAATTTGTATATTTTGCCCAATTCATTCCCCTCAAACTTATTATGAATTATAATCATATATACTATTCATATTCTTATATATTTTGTACAAGAAATATGTATATTTATTATTGTGTTAATTTAAAATTATCAAAATTATAAATGATCCAATAAAGGAATCCTAAAAATTTTAACGCACATAATATGTGATATATATTTATTATAGTGACGCCGATTTTCTAAGTATATTTCAATAATTTTCAAAGTCGTCGGTCCAGTGCATGATCCCTATTTTTGGGGGTGATGAGCAATAATATAATATGAATGGATAGGCAACTTAACATACAATACGATATTCACTAATAGTGTTACTGATTTTGGAAACCACTGTTTGTCCTTATCAAATATTCCTATAAATATCAATAGATATCAATAAATATCAATATCAATAGATAGTAATACAAAGAGGCTGTAAGTATGTGATAAGTTATAGAAATATTCCTTATCAATTCTTCATACAAATAATAATATGAGAAAATTATTCTGTAATCTGTATTCTGTATTACTGTGTAAACTTTTGTGAGTTATGAAAATGTGATTTTTTTTTATCAGGTATTACACAAAAAATTGATTTCTTAATTACTAACGAAATTCATAATATTACATAAATATGTTGAGTTTACGAACTACAAATCGTATTCTAAAAGTTTTAAAAACCACTCAAAGTAAGTTGACTTATAAATTAAAATAATAAATATATACTGTAGTACTTATAGATTAATTTTCATACAAATGATTTTTCAAAAAACTGAAATGTGTTTTTACTTAGAAGGTGAACAGTCCTTTCATAGATGGTTGGCTCCTACACTAAGAGAATTAAAACGTAGGAAAGATAGTCTAGGTCCTGAAAAACCAGTTCATCGTAAAACATTTCTTGAATGGTAAATAACATCAATTTTGATTAATTAATAGTAATTTTATTCTTATTATTAATTTTATTTCTAGGAATTATGATTCTGAAATCTATGCATTTAGTAAGCGTTTAGGTGAAGAATTTAACAATGATTTGTTATTAAAAGCATTTACTGAACGTTCATATATAATCAATGAAGAAGAACGACAAAAGAGTGTTGGTATAGAAAAGCCCACTTTAATTCTAACTGATAATAAAGAATTAGTAGCTAAAGGTTCAGATTTCATTGATGACATAGTTAAACGTTACTTACGTACAGTACTACCTAGATTACCTGAAGAAGGAATTAAGTATGTTTATTTAAAATCGTATTTAATTGCAGTTATGTTTAAAATGGTTTTCTTTATTTAGAGGATTACATAAATATCTAACTAGTATTGAAACATTATCACATGTTTCTTTTCACATTGGTACTTCTGAATTGATTCTCTGTTCTGTAAGTGTATTTTAGTATAAATTTGTACTCAGTTTTTTGTTAAACATTTACATTTTGATATTTTCTTTTCAGGATTTCCCTGTAGAAAAACTAACCATGGCTAATGTACTAAAATCTGTAATTGGTGCATTAATTGAAAGTTCTGGTGAGAGCCGAGCTGCTATATTTGTACGTGATTTTATTTTAACACAAATAGCAGATAAAGATTTGCTCCAATTATGGGAACCTCAAAATCCAATCCAACTTTTATCCGATATTTTTGCAAGGGATAATATCCAGTCCCCAGAACCTAGACTTATTGGATGTTCTGGCAAGAATACAATTTTAGCATGCTTTAGAGTAGGTTTATATACTACACATAACAAGCAAATGATTGGACTTGGTGAGATTTGTATATTGAATATTAACACGTTTAGATTTAAAATAATATTAATTTTTAAATACATTTTTTAAAATAGGATTTGGAGAAACTATAGACATTGCACATGAAATGGCTGCAGTAGATGTCTTGCGGCAATTATTTGGTACACCAGAAAATATTTTACTTCCTTATAATTTAGAATTAGAACAACTCTGTGCTAGTACTGTTTATAATTTGTCTGTTAACGAATGGTCACAAAAAGTACTACCAGTACAATCTACAAATTTTGAACTTAGTCAGGTAAATAAAACTATTTGTAGTTAAATTTAAAATGATTAAATTAGATTTTCATGTGAAATTTGTATTTTAAGTTTCATGAATAATAAACAATTAAATAAAAATACATTTTGAAAATTAACAACTACCATATTCCGGTTCTTAAATCTTTTTAATGTATTTAGTATTCTTTTTTAATATAAAAATATGTATCATATTTTTTATTTTTATAGAAATTTTCCTTTGTCAAATTGAGAAATTCATTCTTGCACTTGCTTTAAATATTGATTTCAGTAATAGTTACGGTCATCAATGACCATAATATTATTACAGCTATTAAATGAAAATTATATTAAATTGAAAAACCATTATGATTTATAAAGTTGATAGTTAATAAAATGGCTTTAATTATTGAAAATTAGGCTTTGTGAAAATACAAATGAAGAAAAAATGTTTGTAGACAAAAGTAAAATTTAGTATTGAAAAGTAATTCATTTTAACTAAATTAATTGTTACTTATAACTTGTACAAACACAATTAGAATTAAGAAAATGTAAGTTAAGGAAAAAATTATCAACTAAATAATATTTTTTGAAACAAAAACATGAATTTTCAACATCTGAATGTAAGAATGGTTGATGAATGATAATAAATGTTCAGAAAATTTTTATCATTATCAGTGATTGGACATGAGCTCTGGACACGGACTATTAATAATAATTAATAAATAAATTTATAATAGTCCGTGGATCTGGAAGAAAATGCAAGTAATCAAATGGATCACCATCCATTTTGAATGTCAATAACGTTGGTTGAATAAATGATCCAATAGCATTTATTATTATGCTATGTTTGTCCACTTTAATCTGTAAGGTAAATAACATTATATGAAGTATTGGTAGTTTGTATTTACCTATTTTATCATCTATGATAAATAGTATTTTCATTTAAATTGAAAATTTTTATGGATATCTAAAAAGTTAAAACTGATTATTTAATATTAAAAACTAATGAATAATTTGTATGACTACTCCAAAATATCTAATGCCACAGCATATAATGGTAAGTGATAAAAATATAATACTACTATGTTTTTTTTATTATTTTTGTAATCCGAATAAATGATAGTATAGTAAGTACTAGAAACTTGATAGGACCTAACTCACTGGTTCCCAAACTGGGAGGTGTGTACACATTTCTGGGGAGGCGCAAGCAGTTATTACGAAATACAATTTTTATTGATTAAATTTTTAGATTCTGAACGGAGTGATGGAATCTATTGATTTTACAATGATGTGTGTTTTTTTTTTTTTTGTGTGACGACAACCTTTTTTGCAGTAAAAATGCTTCGATTTGCTTATACAGCAACTTTTCTAAAAGAAAAGTGAATGTAGATGGTACTTTTTTAATACTTTTTGAAAAAATCGAAACAAACGATAAAAAAATTACGAAAAAACAGGAAATTTTACGCAAAATCACGTTTTTACAAACTACATTTTTTTAAAATGCTCTGACTCAAAAACGAAAAACCGCAACAACTTGAAATTTTCACCAAATCTTTATACTGGTGTTCTCTATACGTGGTTAAGTTTTCAAAGTATGTTGACTTATTTATAGATAATTTAAATTTTTGATTTTTGTAATTTTTTTTTTTTTTAAACACCTATAAAATTTAATTGGCTGACCGAAAACTCTTGAAAATGTAACACAATGTTTATTATAAGTTAAACTTATCGTAACTAAAAAATATCGGAGATCGTTTACTCAATTTTTTTTATAAGCCCATAAAGTTCAAATTTGTATAAAATGTGTTAAAATCGCGATGGTTTGCAAGTCATTTTGTAGTTGAAAATTCATACAATTTTTTCTGTTTATACTTAAGATTCAAAATTTTAACACTAGGTTGTCCATATGCTTACCTTCAAAAATATATAAAAAAAATTCTACCAGACTTAAGAGGAAAAATTTGATGACTGTTTTAAATTTAAATTTTTACGAAATTGCATTATAATTCAATTTAAATATAAAATACTATATTATTATATACACATTTTAGATAAACATATTAACTCCGTTCAGAATCGTTATTCGTATACAATATCTATCATTGCATTCAAATTTAACAAATCCATTGTAATAATGACCTATCCTATAAACGAGGTACACTCCACCCCCAACTGTACAGCAAAGCGAGGCCCACTCGTTCTTTTTTTATTTTAAAACGTAGAGAAATAAAATTAGTAGACTGGTTGTCTTTATCCGTTCTCGAGTATCAATAATGGATAACCGATAATGACTATAAGTGTTTGGCCGCATTAAAGTTTATTTTTAAAGAACACAAAAAAATATGATCAATTTTTTTTTCAATTTAAGAAATGGGGGGGGGTCGAGATTTTTGAATATATATAAAGGGGACGTAGAATAGAAGAGCTTGGAAACTACTGACCTAACTGATTTAAATTTATTTAGACTATTACATTGAAATTGTTCCTCTTTTGTTGATTTACTTTTTTATTTATTTATTTATTTAATTTTGTTTCATATACATAATATGAATACTTATGTTTAGTACTTACCTATATCTAATCAAAAATATGTTATAAATACAGTTGAATGTGCTTAATTGGGACACATCGGACGATGATCTGATCTATCTGTCCCTATTATTTGACTGTCTCAATAAACTGATTTTTTTTAAAAAAAATTTGAAAAAAAAACTATTAATATGTACATAACCTTATTTTAAGAAATATATACATATACTTTATTTATACTTTGTTTAAAAATTATTATTAGTAGTACATAATATAATGATTATAATATAATTATATTATTTTATCTACGGCCGAATTCAAATGTTTTATTCAATAATATTATATTTATATTTAAAAAATTCTAGTTCAAATAATATTAAGAAATTGGATTCAAAATTTCAAAAGCCAAAATTCATTTTAACTATTTAGACATTGAAAAAAAGTACCTATTTATTGGTGAAATGTTAAAAACACTAAAAGAGTTTTATCTTTTTTGTTATAAGTAAAAACTTTTAACACATAATTTTTCATTTATAAATTAATTAAAACAGTAGCAAGACACATTAATGTTCTTTTTTGAATCTCAATCACATAATTATTAATTCTTAACTCATAAGTATTAATTACAATATTATAAACTTACTTGCGTTTTAAAAAAATTGAACTCCTCCCCCCCCCAGAAAAAATTTGAAAATACACCATTGATTTGGTCACTATAAAGCAAGGGTCTCTAATCTTCGACCTGTCAAGCTTTTCTAACTGGCCTGCCAACCTAATTGACGTTTTGAAAATATATAATGTTAAAACTAATGATTTTCTATGTAAAAATAGAGTTTATTAAGTTATAAATAATAGATTGCACTTGTTTCTTAAGGTGTTTTTCTCAAAAACTACATTAAAATACAACAAAAAATAATTAAATGGTCAGAAAATAATTCTTGTCTCTCTTGGATTAAATTTTCTATCGTTGCATCTCTCATAAATATTAAAAATGCAATAAATAATTCTTGTCTCTCTTGGATTAAATTTTCCATCTATGCATCTCTCATGACTATTTATTATTTTATTCTATTTTTTCAATAATAATAGGAGAGTTACGTTGAAATGTGGAGTACATAAAATTGGGTAATAATTACATTAGATACCTACCTATATTATTTCTGGTTATAAAGTTTTTTGTTGTCTTTGTATTGAGATATTTTCAATAAAACTAGATGCAACTCATTAAATAGGTATTTATTGTTCCTATCAGTGGTGTAGTGGAGCGTATACGCGGGTATACGGCGTATACCCACTTCTTTGTTTTTCTGTTGGTGCGTATACTTATAGAATGCTATCTGATACACGGGTATACGGCGTATACGCACTTCTCTGTTTTTCTGTTACATATTAATAATCTTTTTTATTAAATATATAATAATTAATAAATTGACGTATACAATAAAATTATCATTGAACTGTATGATAGTACAGTGAATATGTTAAAAATGTTCGTCTTTATACAACCACTTACATAAATCTTCAAACGATATTGAAAGAGATCAAAAATCTAGATCTAAATATCTAGGATTATGTAAACGTTTGAGAAGTCCAGAATTTGTATTAAACTTGGCACTAATGTGTGACGTACACACGACAAAGAATTGTCTTATTTATCTCATGAATTACAAAGTCGTTCAATTACATTGTTGCTTGCTGATGAGTTGATCAAAAAAACAATCACAGTTATTGATTCTTTTAAAACAAAACATGGAGAGTTCATGTTAAAAGCATTATATGCACAAAATACCATGTTGTTCAAAAACGTAGTTTCATCAAGTAATAAACAAACATTTATTTAATAACAAAACATTTTTAACCAGTCTGTGTAATAACCTTCAAGCACGTTTACTTAAAACAAACGAGGAAAATCTAGTATTTTAAATGATATGCAAATTTTAAATAAATGTACATAGTCGTCTGCAAATGAAAATATACAATTTGGCGAAGACGAATTAAAGAGATTGACGAATAGATTGATATTAAATACAGATAATGCGATTCAGGAGTAGTAGTAATTTGTATGTTCTGACCATGGTTTTTTCAGTTTTGTTTTTCGAGGTAGAAAAGCCCTGGTAAATTTACGGAATTTGGCTTCTTTTTAAATCATGAATTTGGCTTCTTTTTATTTACA